>PVJS01002096.1:0-88336 GCA_004027185.1 Glis glis | reverse complement strand
ACCCCTGGCCCTATTTTTTTTATACTTTATTTTGAAACCGGGTCTCATGAAGTTGTGGAAGACCTCACTAAGTAGAGAGAGAGAGAGAGACAGGGAGAGAGAGAGAGAGCTGAGGCTGGTCGCGAACCCAGATCCTCCGGTCTCCGCCTCCCAAAGTACTGGGATTACAAGCGCGCACCACCACGCCCGGCTATGAGTGAATTCTTAACAGGATCTTCCATCCATGGTCCTCTCTGCACATACACACATAGTACTTGGCTAGGAAATCTGTGTTCCCCTGAGTCCCAAGACAATAAACAATGGTTCTTACATTTCCTTATTAGATGTAGTCTCAAGAGGAGGTAGGGTTCCAACCTGGGTTCCCCTTTGCAATTTCCAACATTCTTCAAAGAATTCACAGCTCATTATACTTAAGCTTTCCATGGTCCTGTGACCGCTCAGATTCTTCCCCCAATCCTAATGTATAACTGCCATCCTGAATCACTTACATCTAACAGAGATAACAAAGTCTCTCTTTTGCATCTGCCTTAGACATTATTCCTGATACCACAAGTATCCAGACACCAGAATTTTACCAAAAAAAATGCACAAAATAAATCTAGCAGGCACTATAGCCTGAGTTCCTTGATAAGAGGGCAGTGTTGCTCCCTGATCAGCCCTTCCTGTGCCTCACATAGAGATGAAGGCAGGCGATGCAAATGCAGATATTTTTAGGCACCAAGCAGGTAACTACAATGAAAGAAAAAAGCAAGATGCCACGGGTACAATGTTAAAGGTCCCTACTGCTACCTTTAAGAAAGCAAAATTGCAAATAGGATGAGTGGCAATTGACAGTGGCCTCAGTGTCCCGGAGCCTGTGGTGAACTTACCCTATCTAAAAGGGCCAGCAGTTCCTAAGCTCCATGTACGAGTTTTGCAGGCAAGAATATAAGTCCAGAATTGCCAGACCTTACAGTTTCCCAAGGAGCTGGATGTCAAGATCTTTATGAAAAGTCTCCCAATTTTTAAATTTTTAAGTGACGATAATTAAGTCAACTGAAAGAAAAAAAAAACTAACCATTTGGTGGCCTATATATGTTCAGAACAAACAAAATCCCATCTGCAGATCAGATCAGGGCCCAAAAGCTGAGAGTTTGCACCTTTAGTCTTGGCAATGCTCAAAAAGAGTGTGTTTTATTTTTCTGATTTTAAAGCAAGCACAAGATTCATTACTACTTGCACCAAGGATTTGATGGTAAGGAGTTTCAGAACTAAATCTGGAGTTCTGTTATTCAAGTCTGCCCTCTCTCTTGCCAGAGCCAGACACTGTAAAAACCTAAAGGAAGCTAATTCCCTTGTCACCAGTCATTTCTCTTGAACAGTGGAGGATGGAATCCATGCTATCCAGTGTAAATACCAATAACCAACTGCAGATCAATCCAACTTCCATCTGCTAATCGCTTCAACTATCCAGAAGTCCTTCAGGACCGGGAACGAGTCTTAAGGAAAGATGAAAGACAGTTTGGGTTGTGATGATAATAAAAATCAGAAAGGGTAGTGAAAGGGCCCCGAAAGTGTTTTGAAGACTGGAGGATCAGGAGACTAATTTAGGGGCAATGAAAAGCAGAGGTATGGTGGTCATTTAGGCAACTGTGCAACTGCACAGTGTTGATGGCATTCCAGTGCCTTCACGGGCCACCGACCAACTGAAACTTCCTCCTCCTCTGATGCCAAGGCCTACGTGACTGTCTACAAACCGCAGCATGCTTGCCTTTCCTACCATTATCCTGCTTTACTGCCCTAGAGTCCTGATGCCAACACACGCACCGTCACCCTACAAACACTCTGAGTTCAAGGACTGAGCAATCAGCCTTCCAAAAGCCAAGAGGTTCTACGCCAGTCTCAGCTCTATTCTGAAAATGCTGACCCGGGGAAAAAAAAATAAAGTCTTCCATTCAAAAACCTTATCCTCACTAATGAGAGGGCCCCAGGCTGCCAGTATCTTGTGGCAGAGCCTTTATGGTTTGCCTTTGACAGATCAGTATCAACCAAATAGCTATGGGACAACCAGTTTAAAAAAAAAAAAAACCTGGAGACCAATGGATTCATGCCTGTTGGTGAAAACTTTAGCAGGCATGTGGGTAATCTGAGTATGACAAGCTGGCAGCCCACAGTCTTTTTGAAGTGAAGAGCAAACAAGTTGAGGATTTTTATAATGCAGGCTTTGTCCGGTAATTCAGCCAGAAGCCTTACCAATACAGCTGCTTCCAAAAACTAAAACACATGGGGCCGAAAGCATCGCAGCTTAAAGCAAACAAGATTCGCAGCCAGGACCAGCATTCCCAACAGCTGAAGAATAGACACGCTCCACCACTAAAAATAAAGTAGTGGCTACATTCTGAATGTCTCCCAGACGGGCTAGAAGTAATGACGTTGGACAATTATGAACTGCAAAACGAACAACTGAAAAAGACTCTGATCAGCCTCAGCTACCAAGAGCCCTCTTAGCATGGAATGTGAGGGTTATAAGGGGCAACTGGGAAAGAGGGAAACCAGGTAGGAAAAAGGATGCTTAAAATAAATGAATAAAAAGTCCAGTTATCCTCTTGTGAAATATGTACCACCTATTACTCCCTATTCTTACTCTCCTAATGGGCGGCTGGAGATGATTAGATAGATATATGTAGATAAAGATAGAGATAGATAATAAATTTATCAACCTAGAGGTTAAAAGGCTATCTCCAGTCAGGCATGGTAGCACACTCTTGTAATCCCAGTTCTTGGGAGGCTGAGACAGGAAGATAGCAGGTTTGTGGCCAGCCTTAGCTACTTAGTGAGGCCCTCTGCAACTTAGTGAGACCCTGTTTCAAAATAAAGAATTAGAAGCCGGGCATGGTGGTGCATACTTGTAATCCCAGTACTTGGGAGGCTGAGACCGGAGGATCAGGGTTTGCGGCCAGCCTCAGCTACTTAGTGAGGACCTCTGCAACTTAGTGAGACCCTGTTTCAAAATAAAGAATAAAAATTAGGGCTGGGGGTGTAACTTGGAGGTAGAATGCCCCTGAGTTCAATTCCCAGTACTGCAAAAAAAAAAAGCTACCTCCATTTTTTTTTTTTTTTTTTTTGATGGTGGTAGGACTACGGATTGAACCCAGGGGCATTCTACCTCTGAGCTACACCCCCAGCCCTTTTCATTTTGAAACATGATCTCACTAAATTGTTCAGGGTCTCAGGGTCTCACTAAGTTTCTAAGGCTGACCTTGAACCTGCAATCCTCCTGTCTCAGCCTTCCAAATACTGGGATTACAGGTGTGCACCACCACGCCCGACTATCTCCGCTTTTTATTATTCCTCGCACATCTATTTTTCCTTCCAGCCTTTTTCAACAGGACGCATCTCCTAATTGCATATCAACCTTCAGCCCATTTGAATTTGAACCTTCAGCACAAGCAACCATAGAAGCCTTTTCATTTCCATTGAAGAAACAATATTCCTGTCATAACACTGGATCACAAATGTCACAATAAATATATCAATAATATCAATAAATGTTTTTGGTACTTGTGATTATACCAAGGGACATTCTACCACTGAGCTATACCACCAGTCTTTTTTATTTTTTATTTTGAAACAATGTCTTATTAAGTTATCGTATTTTGTCCTTGAACCTGCAATTCTCCTGCCTCAGTCTCCCAGATCAATTCATTGTTAAATGTTATTTCATGAGCACCCAAAACCCCAAAGTCTAGAGAACAACAAGGCTAAGAAAGTGCTTGGGCTTCTCCCACAAAAGTGGGTCAGCACTCTCTCTCATTGAAAGGAGGGACACCCCACTTCTAAGCTTTCAACAGGTGGCTTGAAAAAGCCTTCAATCTACTGGTCTCCTAAGTGATAGTGGCTAAAGGGTAGATAGAGGAGGAGGGCATGAGGAGCTCTTTAAGCCAGCAATGCAGTCTGCAACTTGGGGGCATAATTTGTGTTCCTCCATCTACACGATAGATTCCCCATTACAGTAATTATTATGAATTATAGATAAGCACTCTGTGTGTAATGTTCTGCTCTCCATTTCCTACAAATCAAATTACCGAGGGTTATATTGGATTGTGGACATATTTAGAAAATCCTTTTATGGTTGTTTGTTAACTTTCCTTCTGCCAAGAGGCTCCGATCTCCCTTTGACCAGATGGCCCTGAAGTGCTGGCTTTATAAAGGAGCATTCACTGCAGAGGAGGGCTGGTGCAGGGTGGAGGGCTGACTGGACCGTAGGATCACCATGGAAGCCAAGAAAAGGCAAATGAAGCCACCCTGAATGGGAAATAGTTGACGCACCTTAGATTTGAGCGCATGACAGGTGCCCAGGAATGACTTATTCAATGTCCACTCTGATGGTATTCCAAGAAGACAGCCAAGAAAAAGGCTTTTAAAACTCTACCTCTCTTACCAGCCCTGTGCTCAGGTACTCTATTAGGTATAATGTCTGCTGTTGTGGGTGGAGAAGGGGCCTGGAGCCACAAGTCAAGTTACATCTTCACACTCTTCCTATTTTGAAGAACGTAACCAGGCACAGCAGCACACGCCTATAATCCTAGTGAGTCGGGAGGCTGGGATAGGAGGATCACAAGCCCAACACCAGTCTTGGCAACTTAGCTAGACCCTGTCTCAAAACAAAAAGTTTAAAAAGGACTGTGGATATAGCTCAGTGTTAGAGTAACTCTGGATTCAGTCCCCAGGACTGAAAAAAAGAAAAAAAGAATTAAAGCAGATATTTCAATTCCTTGATCTGCTTATGAAACCTGATATCGGGTATCCTTTGCAGCGCTCTAAGTCACAGTGATGGGTTATGTGCATGAGTGAAGGGTGGATGCTCTTCAGTGAACTGTACAATCCTCAAGTCCAAGGAGTTGCAAAGACCAGAACTGCAGATAAAAAACTTCAGGCTCCCCCCATACCATTGCCTGTCCTTCCTAACATTCCCATATTCAAGTTATAATGTTCCCCCATCCAGACCTCTGTCCCTTCCCCCAGGATTATTCCATAGGGGTCAGCTAGTTGTCACATGAAATAAATCTTGCTGTAATATTGACGGCTGGTAAACATGCCCTATAATAAAAATAGCTAACATTTATTGAACACTTACTGTGTGCCACGGAGCGCTCTTCGTGACAATCTAAAGAGGTAAGTAGTACTACTTATTGTTCCCATCTGAAAGTTCTAGAAATTTAGGAAGAGAGATCGATTGCTACTTTCTTAAGTTTGCCCTCAAGAAGTGGATACAAAACCCAGAAAACATGGCTCTAGAACTGACGCCTTTAAGCCCCTCCTAATAGCAACTTAAATGCTATAGTGTAGAAACAGATCTTATCTGCATCATTCCCTAAATGTCCTCGTCTTGGACCAGTGGCTCTGGAATCCACGCTGTCCCTCGTCTGCAAAACTCCTGCAATGGTATTCAAGATTTGGTCAGGCTCTTGGCCTATTTGGGGTAGAAGTCCATGGTGAGAGCAGCAAAGCTGTTTCCCCATCCCGATTTCAACCCAAACGCTCTGCTTCAGTCTTTTTGCATGTCACATTCAGGCATGAAAGTTCTTTGGTAGGATGGTTCTGAATCTTTAAGCATTCTGAAATCCACTGATCTAGAGCAGAGATCAAAAACTGCTGAGCCATGGTCCAAATGCAGCCCCAACAGTTTGTTTGATCCCAAAAAATTTTGTTTTGCTCTGCTTTAATTTGAATTACACACCAATATTTAAAATTTGGAGTAAACTTTAGGGCAACTGCTCTTTACATAAAAATTGAGTCTCTCTTGAGAAACTGGATGTGTAAGAACTGGAAGGCTTTCCCATCTAGCAACCAAGTGTACGCAGCTCCCTAGATGGTCCTTGAATTCGCAGTCCATCACAGCTTCCTCCCGGCCACTTCAGTCAACACTTGCTTGACTTCGGTAGACATCAGAGCTTACAATTCCTGGTCTTGATTCTTTAAAGGCCTTCCTTGTGCTAAATGTAGCCCCAACTGAATTGTAAACTTCTTTTTTTTTTTTTTTTTTGCGGTACCAGGGATTGAACGCAGGGGCGTTCTACCTCCGCGCTACACCCCCAGCCCTATTTTTATACTTTATTTTGAAACCAGGTTTCACAAAGTTGCGGAGGGCCTCAGTAAGTAGAGAGAGAGAGACAGAGACAGAGACAGAGACAGAGATGAGGCTGGCCGCGAACCCGGATCCTTCGGTCTCCGCCTCCCAAAGTACTGGGATTACAAACATGCGCCACCACGCCCGGCTTGAATTGTAAACTTCTATAAGACTGCTTTATGCATACTCAATATTCCTCAAAGATTCTACCTTTATTCCTCTCATCCCCATCTTTTTTTTTTTAACTGGATAGTGAACCCAGGGTCATTCTACCTGCAAGATACACCCCCATCCCTTTTTATTTTGAAACAATAAAATTTTCAGCTTTCAGTGGCTGAAAGCTGGCCTCAAACCTGTGATCCTCCTGTCTCAGCCTCCCAAGTACTATAATTATAGGCATGCACCACCACACCCAGCTACCACCCCTCCTTTTTTTTTTTTTGTACTGGGTATTAAACTCAGGGATATTCTACCTCTGAGTTACATCCCCAGCCTTTTTTTATTTTTCATTTCGAAACAGAGTCTCACTAAGTTGCTAAGGCTGGCCTTGAACCTATGATCCTCTTATCTCAGCCTGCCAAGTACTGGGATTACAGGCATGTGCCACCACGTCCAGTGACCACCTCCATCTTAATTCATGCACACATGTGCACACACGCAAAGTTCTCAATACATAATAGAGGCTCAATAACTGCTCTTTATGCTTGAAAATACCTCTCTATCTAATACCATTCACAAATATTTACATTTTATGAAAAAAATGAGCCCCTAACATCTTAGTCCAAAGGAATGTATTTATTCTTTTAACTCTTTTTATTATAATTATTAACACATTAATTGTATAAAATAATGGGTTTCTTTGTGACATTTCCACACATGCATATGATGTACTTTGCTCATATCACCCTCCCTATTACCTTGTCTCACCTTCCTTCCCCTCTTCTCCTGGTCTGCTTCTCTAATATCTCCCTTCTACTTTCATGTCATCTTTTCTTCCTAGATTAAAGGAATGCATTTCTAATGGTGCATTTTATCTTGCAGTACACCAGGCAAGCTTGAGAGAAAATTGAGGGTAGAAGGTTTAGTTAGTAAAGCAATTTGTTCCCAATAAAGACTCACTCTAGTTACTTTGATTAATTAGAGCTCATTATAAAGATATTCAAGTACACAAGGTAAAGAAAAGTGTTATGAGACACCTTATACCCCTCAGAAACTGGTAGATTTGGGAACAAGAAAAACTCAACATGGCTGCAGTGACACTAACATATTGGCCCTTCATTAGCAGGGCTCTGTTGTTCTCTTGCCTGCGGTGACTCAGCTCCTTTCTGACTACCGCTATTCCTACCACTAGTAGCAATTAGCCACCTTACCCTCTGCTCTCTGCCATTCGTTTCAGTTTCTACTTACTCATAAATTCTGTTTACTTGTCCCATCAGTTTATTCATCTTTTTTGCTACCACAAGGCCCCTTCTTGTGGTTCTTTCCATCTTATACTCCCTCCCAAAACCAACTAATTGACTCCCTCCCCAGATGCCCTAGTTCAAATTCCTGAGCAAGAACATTTGACCCAGCTAATTACCATTTTGCCTGGTTGGGCAGTTTTTCATGCCAAACCATCTCATAGGACACTGGCCAGCCTAGGGACTGGTTAGGGATAGGACCACCCTGGTCCAGTCAGATAGGTCTGAAAGAAGGAGACTCACAACCACCCAGAGTGGCTGCCACAGCCCACTGTGGGCAAGGCACCTCCCGTAGATGGAAGCTATTGGCATGTCCGGCACTACAGTGGACCTCCCCAATGGGCTATTCAGACTTCAGTTCAGATCATGATGGTGTCTCCACTTTTGAGGGCTGTTTCCCTCTGAAACATAAACCAAAGCTACGACTGTATTGCCACAACATTTCTGTTCATGAAGGCTTTTAAGCAGGCAACATCAGAGGACCTCTGTGGTTCTTTCCTACTCTTTGATGACAACTTACTATAACTCAATAAAACTATCCCTCATATGCATGGGCCTCAATTGTTTTCTGGGCATCTCAACCAACTCTTTTTACACATTATTATCTAGGTTTCAATTCCCAGAAATTATACCAACCCCCAAACCTCTTCATCCAGTTCATTCCCATGACTTCAAACACTACATGATAAGGAATCTCAGTGATATAAGCCTCACCCAGCTCTCTTTCCTGAACTCCATGTCTAGAATGCTCTTTTCCACTTAAAGAGTCAATAGTCATTTTATATTTCTTCAATGTCACTAAAATGGTCAAGCTAATTTCACCTGTTTTCTCCTCAATTAACTGACTCTTCTTCAACAGTCCAGTTACCCAAATAATAAATTTGGTTTTCACTCCTCACTTTTACCCCTCCCAGGCCCATACCCAATCAATAATTGCCATTCCTTTTGAAAAGTATCTCCCCAATACATCTTAACTTTGCCTCTAGTGCTCCACCTCCACTGCCAGTGAATTATTTTTCTCTGAGGTGATGCCCTTTGTCACCTCTAGCCTTTTGTAAAACAAAGCTGTTTCCTTTAACTAGAACATTGCACACACACACACACACACACACACACACACACACCCATTACCTGCCCCATCCAAATCCTGAACTCCTTTTGACCTTTTCCTGCACATCCTTCCAGTCTCAGGTTAGAATCACTCCCTGTAGGAATTTGACCCACAAATTCCCTCCTATGTGCCTCATCTCTTCCATCCTGCCACTTCCCACATAGTGTCTGGGATTGTTGGCCCCTCTGTATTGCCAAGGAAACTATTTATTCTCTGAGGCAGGAACCACACCTGCATTGTTCAAATTCATGTTTCCAGTACCCAGTTCAGTAACTGACACATAGCAGTTGCATGATAAATACTTGACAAAGGAATAAATGCCTAACTCTGCAAGATCTATGTGACTCTAATATATTTTTCTTCAAAATTCACCCAGAGAATAAGCTGTGATTTTGATAAAATTGCAAAGACAACTGGAAATGGCAAAAGATGTGCATAATCCCAAACACAAAACAGAATGAATAACATGCAAATAAAAAGATGCAAAAATAAAATGAAGATGCAAGTCACACAGAGTCATGTAAATCACTAATATAAGCAGAGTATAAATTCTGCACTTAAATGTGTTTCCTAACCCATATTTCTAAGGACAGTAACACACTATGCCCCGGAGAATTGCATAAAACCTTTTTTTCATTGTACATACACTAATTCATACTTTTGAAACTCAGATATTCGGATAACAAATAACCAAGTGTTGGAAGGAAAGTTACAAATTATAGTCATATGTCACAGTCCAAGCAAATGGCAGCCAAATTTCCCTATATAAATTGCAGAATTCTCTTATGATTTCACAAGATGTATTGAAAAGAAAAACAGTAAAAAGGAAATTCATTTTTTACTCAGCTAATATAGTATATGGGTAAAGGGTTCATGTTTAAACTGTTACAGATGAGTGAGTTTTTTCCAGAAATGCAATTTTAACAAAGCATAATACCGCTGAGATATTAAAACTAAATTTAAATTTTTTTAAATTAGGTTAACACTCTCAGAGCAAATCATGCTAATAGCACATGTTTTAAATAATGTTACTTAGCTAGCAACAAGAAAACAGACTTCAAAAGAAGACAATAGAAGAATAGAGCTAGTCAAAAGAATCTTTAGGAAAAAATTTGCTTTTAATTGACTAAATCCATATAATAATAATAATACTAAGGAGCATTCTAAATCGAAGACCCAACAGTGTTTTTGATGATTGTGTTGCTATGGCTATTGGTGTTATTAATGAGTCCAAAATAATCGCTTTAAGGGTAAGACACAAAGTGATAAATCCATGTTTTTTCAGGTCAGACCGTTGCATTTTGTTGCTGAGAATTAACATAAGATTCAAAGGAAAATGTGTTTATTTTAAAAGTGACAGTTAATTATTGTTAATCCTTAACATCTTTCTAACACTTTTACAGGAGGGAACTCAGTGAAAGGCTGATGGGAACCACCTCAAAGAAAACGTGCTGAGCCTGAATCTGCAGCCTGAGGCTTCTCTGAAGGAGAAGTGGGTAAACACAACAGAAAAAAGGTGATTATTTGTAGGTAAGTAAGGTTCCAGGCGTTCTCTGACTCCCACTTCCTATCCCAGTCCTACTCCCTAGGTCTGGCATAGCCATAGCCCCTGTCCCTGACACAACTGGGTCCCCAAGCATTCTATGTCTCACTCTCCCCAAGGACAAATCCTCCAGTAGCTCCTACTTAAATGCACCACGTATTCTGATCATTCCAGGATGTGTGTTTTGTCATTTGCATATGGCTTCGCCCTGATCTCAAGTTCAAAAAAATAAAGTGTGTTTTGCCGCATCCTGATGTAGAAACACTAAATGTTCCCAGAATAAAAATAAACTTGTTCTGGCAAAGCCATTTGGGGATTATTAGTTGGCATCTTTGGGCTGTATTCAGAAATAAGTGAGCATCCATTCGTAGCGATCCTTATACCATTATCTGTTTGCATTATTATGTTTATAACTGCTTTTGAATCCAGGCCAGACTTTTCTTTTAAGGTCCAGGATCTCTTTTGTACTTATTTTTTTTTTTCTCAAAGCAAGGAAACACAATTTCGAAAGTAACATATTTCCATGGGCCACATGAAGGAAATGAAAAAAAAATTTCAAGTACAAGTCCTTGTGAAATATATTTGTGATCAGTGGGATTAGACCCCTTCCTCGTGTCCCAGGGACTGTCAAAACAGATGTGTGAAATCTGTGTCTGTCAGGTGCCTCTTTAAAGCTTTACATGGTTGGCTTGTCCTTGCTCAGCTCGGAGTCATTTAAAAAAATACTTTGAGAGCTAGCCATGAGAATTACAAATCATTTTTCAAAGGTATGTACAGCTCTGCAAATTACAATGAGTTTACAGGTACAGTCTTATTCTGTGTAACCTAGAGATGAAAGAGTTATCAAGGACATTGATGCTCATTGCTGCATCGATGAAATCCTCATGAATTTAAAAATCGTGGCAATAATCTCTTTCATGGAAATAGATCTATGAGGTTGTCAAGCAGATGGCATCTGATTTCCTACTAAATGAGGAGGCCTTGTGAAGCTTTATAACAGCAGCAGGGGCAGGAAAGGGAGGCAGCGATCTTCACTCCCTTGGTGACTTGCTGGAACTTGGAGGGATGAGTGTGGCAGACACTCTCCTGGTCACTTTCTTATACACCAGTTCACCGAAAGCTCTGAGCCACCTAATAAAGAACCATCCTTTTCTCTCGTTTAAATTTGGGGGGAAGCTTAAATGCAAAAAGATTAAATAACTTATCCAAGATTACCAAGCTCACAAATGTAATGGCAGCTGGGCATAGTGGTACATGCCTGTAATCCCAGTACTTGGGAGGCTGAGACAAGAGGGTCTCAGGTTTGATACCTGCCTCAACAACTTCGCAAGATCCTGTTTCAAAATAAAAAATAACAAGCACTGGGGGTATAGTTCAGAGGCAGAACATTCTTGGCTTCAATCCCCAGTACCAAGAAAAAAAAAGTGATGGCAAAATTCTCATTCAAAAAGGAAAAGGTTCTTGTCACTGAAGCCTCACATGCACTCACACACACACTTACACACCTCATATAAAATCAACACACCATCAGGGCTCAAAGTCTGATTAGCAACCCATTCTTTTCATTTGCATTGACTTCAGCCCACATGCTGTGCTACTCTGATAAGTGCTCTTCTTTCTTTCATTCAGGGGTCAAGCCTTTCCTAAATGTCCCTGTGAATCTGATTTTCTCTTTAGAAGACTGACCTGGGCTAGTTCCTTGTTTCCTAAAGCTGACCCTGCTGGTGGATACTAAACTATATGTGTTTCACCTACTTTTTAAAGCCCCTTCCTCTAGCTCCCTCTTTCCCTTGCAGGCACTACAGCCTATTCTTTGCCCCATACTGATGCAGCTAAGCACTTTTAATGAAAATCCAGGAACCCAGCTGACCTGGTCTAATAAATTCTATATTGCCACACTGCCCTGCTTACTGCAAAGTAACATAACTACTCCTCCCTGACCACAAATGGCTCTCAGATCAATATCTCAGATCTCGACCCCTCATCTTCTTTCCAATGACATATTTTGTGCTGTCTACAAAATAACTCTGCTTGATGATCTGCCAAGATCTAAAACTAATTCTGACAAACCTGAGCCCAGTGTCCTCTTTCTTAAATCCTTGCCCCATTTCAACTGTCTACTATTGTCAACGTCCATCTGAGCACCCAGCAAATAACTGCAGAGACCTCTGTAATCCCTCTTCCCTCATCTGTCCCCAAGGTCCAACACTAGTTCTACCATTTCATCCTTTCCACTCAAGCTCAAGTGTTCACACCTCCTCCTCTTTGTTCCCACAATCAAACCATACCTACAGGCATTCCTACTGGAGACCTACCAACAAATGTACCTACTTCCAGGTTCTCCTGATCCCATCTACCCAGCACACAGGAACTACTGCTATCCTCTCATATAGGAAATCTTCAACATGATCAGGAGACCTTTCACTGCCTGGCCCCCAATTATTTCTCTATCCTCAATTCATGCCATTCACTGTCCCATACACCATCCTTTTTTCTTTCTTTCATATCCACCAACTTGACATGCTCTCTCTACCTTCTAGCCTTTGAATATTCTGTCTCTTTTCCTGGAATGTTCTATACCCCCACACTGGCCAACACTATTCAGAGACTTCTTCCAGTCTTCATTCTAATCAGATTTCCTTATTGTGCCATACACTTGTCTCTCATTGGCCTTATTGTGGTTCGTAAGTGTCTATTTATATCCTAATAAATTAATATTACCATTGTTTCTTCAAATAAAGAGAAGAGAATTTTCAAAATATCAGATATAAGAATTATGGAGGCCTGTTTGTGACACTGGAAGGAGTCGAGTATAGTTGAGACAGAGAGAACGACAGGTAGCTTTGTACTGCATGGGATAAGGGGCAGGTGGGCCATACTGTGAAGCAACCTTGTAAGTCATGGTGAGAAATTTGGATATTAACCTACTAGTGATGAAATGATATTACAGAGTTATAAGCAGAGGAATAATATTATCAGACTTGTTTTTGTAAGATGTAAAAGGTGAAAAATGAGTTGGCAAGGACAAGAGTCATTACAGAATGTGAGTCATTACAAATGTGAATGTTCTTACAGCTTGTTTAACTAGAAACATGGCTGTAAGGGCAGAGAAGGGTAGATAGTTAACAGAAGCATTTATTTCTATAGTAAAAGTGATAAGCTTTGCCTACTAATTGAAGTAGATATGAGCAATTATAACTTTTCTTCCTTGATCAGATGGGAGGATGGTCATTCCCCTCATTGAGACAAGCAGACTAGAAGCAGACCAGAGGAGAGTTAGTGATAGTTTTGTATTAAATACATTGAGTTTTGAAATGTTCCAGAGAAAGGAAGCCAATAGGCAATTGGATATACTGGGCTACATATGCAAATTTGGTAATTTTCAACATATAAGAAGTGTTTGAAGTCTTGATGTGACCCAGGGTTGAAAGAATGTAAAATGAGCATAGATTGACTAAGCCATTCTCCTTGCCTGTGTTGCCCAATAAACAATCTTTCTGCCAAAGCCTATACTTTCAAAATATGCAAAACCTTGTTCAAAACTTACATTTTCCATGAAGCCTTCCCAGATTCATATTGCCTTTTTCCTATCACTCTAATAACACTCCTTACCCTTAAAAAAGTTATCATTGGCTGCATATATGTTTATAGGACTCTTCTCACACCAATATTATGTTGCAAGCTCCCAGAGGACAGGCTTCGTGTTTCTTCTTTCATCAAATTTATGCACTATTCATTCAGTCGATATTCTTGATAAGCCAACTCTATACCTTCTAGTAATAGATACCTAGTTGGATTTTGTGAGTTTTGTGTTTCCTAGCATCTAAAGCAATTTTAGTAACTTATGTAAATATTTATTTTTATTTTGGCCAAGTTATATATGTAACTAAAGAAGATATAATCATATGATTTAGTCAAAATAGAAGGTTAGAATTATTTCTAGCCAGCACACTGAGCAAAGAAGAACGTGAAGGAAAAAATACTATCAGAATATAAAGTGAGCCAAGATCTTCCAGCACCATTTCCACTTCCATACCAATGGCGTGCTTACGTGCCTTAAAGTGTCATTTACAGCCCTGCCTTTGATCCTACCCAAGTTGGCCTATACAGATGGTTCACCAACCATTTAGACTTCCCCAAGAATTGACAGCTGTCAGAAAGTATTACCCACAAAACAGTGTTGAGCACCCTCATTAGCTGGTCACTAGAGCGGTGCCCACTGGTGGCTTGGCAGAGAGGGAGGGCTCCAGGCTGCTGATGGCGGTCTCCCAGGACAGCCTTCCACTGGAGCCACTGAGTTCCAGTCATTTCCTCAGACTTCCCCTGAACTGAATGGATGGCGGCACCAAAGGGAAGAAGAGTAGACACAAAAGTTATTGATCAGATTTCCACATCAGCAATCACAAGGGCAATTAATGAAACTTTCTTTCTGACTGGCACCCAACAGTTTGTCAGAAAATATTTGTAGCCGGGTGTGGTGACGCACGCTTGTAATCCCAGTACTTTGGGAGGCAGAGACCGGAGGATCCGGGTTCGCGGCCAGCCTCAGCTCTCTCCCTCTCTCTCTCGCTCTCTCTCTCCCTGTCTCTCTCTCTCTCTCTCTCTCTCTCTCTCTCTCTCCTTACCGAGGCCCTCCACAACTTCATGAGACCCAGTTTCAAAATAAAGTATAAAAAAAAATAGGGCTGGGGGCGTAGCGCGGAGGTAGAATGCCCCTGCGTTCAATCCCCGGTACCGCAAAAAAAAAAAAAATTGTTAAATAATTCAAAGAATGATATTAATATAAATTGAACACATAAATATGTGCTAGGCAGTTCACTATGTGCTTGGGCCTTTTTAAAAAACACCAGGATTTTTTTTCATCACTATGCTAAAGATGAAATTCAAATTCAAAGAAAGCAGATAACCTGCTTAAAGTCACACAGCTAGTAAATGAGAATTTGAACACTGATCAAAAATTTTCCACCAAGCAAGATTATCCTTATTGATAAGATGAGCTGATTGCTCCATCACGTTTGAAAAACAGCAAATAAGAAACTTCAATGGTTGGAAGTAGAGAAGGCTCTCACACGCCCATCTTTGAACTACACCACATTGACAGGATAGCGACAGACCACTTAAGAGTTTTTGGCAGCCAACATGACACTATAGACACAACTTCTCTGAGTCTTTTCCCTCACAGATAATGTTCTATACAAATGTATATGAAAGTAATCAATTGAATAAAACCATACAGTCAGCCCAGATCACTGAATCAGATTTCCATTTTCTGTCTGTTTCAAGTGTCACATCCTACAGATTCATAGTTAACTTTGTGTGAATGCAGAGTAAGCAATTTCATATTCTAGATGAGCTTTAATTCAAAAGAAACATCCTTAGTGTATCTTCCCCTGTCAGTTCAACTATCAGTGTTTCATGCCCAGTTATTCTTTTAAAACAAAACAGCTCCTGAGAGGAACTATTACATTAAGTTTCTAGACAATTAAAATGAATAGAAGCCAGGCGTGGCGACACATGCTTGTAATCCCAGTACTGGGAGGCTGAGACTGGAAGATCACAGGTTCGCGGCCAGCCTCAGCTACTTAGTGAGGTCCTCCGCAATTTAGTGAGACCCTGTTTCAAAATAAAGAATAAAAAATAGGGCTGGGGAGGTAGCTCAGAGGTAGAATGCCCCTGGGTTCAATCCCAGTACCACACACACAAAAAAAAAAAGAATAGAACTATCAATTTACTTTCCTATGAGTTAAAGGAGCGACATAGCAACACCACTACATGGATTATGGTGTCTTGGCTCACACTATAGTGTCTTGGTTAAGAATACAGAGTAATGAAGTCCACATCCCAGTGCTGCTCTCTACCACCTGCTAGTACTGTGGACTTTGCAAGTTACTATGAGTCTCTGTTTTCCCACCTGTACAATTAGCAAAAATTACTTACCTTATATTCTTATAAGTATTAAATGGTGAAGCAGGAAATGGTTGTGCACACCTATAATTCCAGTATTTGGGAGGCTAAAACAGGAGGATCTCAGGTTCAAGGCCAACCTCAGCAAGTTAGTGAGATACTGTTTCAAAACAAAAAATAAAAAGGGCTGAGGTATGGCTCAGTGGTAGTTGATGAGTGTCTCCCTACTTGCGGAGGATGTCCTCGAACCTGTGATATTCCTGTCTCAGCCTCCCAGGTACTGGGATTACAGTCATGCACCCCTCATTAAAGATTTTAATGATATGAGAATTCTTATAGATTAATGAAAAACTCACCAACAAAATGCTATTCTTACATAATGTAGAAACTTTTTTTAACGGTTTTAATGTCAGAATCTTCACTACTTTATCAATTTCCTGTGGCTGATGTAACAAATTCCTGCAGAGTGGTATAGTTTAAAATAACACACATCTGTTCTCTCATGGTGCTTCAGGTGTCAGCAGTGTGACGCAACCTCTCGAGCCTCCAGTGGAGGCTCCTTTCCTTCCTCCAGTTTCAGCCTTCATTTTCGTATGGTCACTCTATCTGTCGTCTTCTGTCTCTTATAGGGATACTTGTCATTGTATTGAGGGTCCATTCAGATCATCCAGAACAATTTCATCTCAAGGTCCTAATTAAGACTGCAAAGACTCCTTTTTCAAATAAAGTCTCATTCACAGGGTCTGGGAGTTGGGCCATGGACATACTTCTTTAGGGGCCATTTTTCAACCCAGTATAACTAGTAAAAAATTATATTAAAATTTTGTAACTTTAAGAATAACAAAAATATAAAGAGTAATAACTCTTACCTATTGTATATATTGAATCTTTCATCTATTTAGACTGAACAAGGCCCTCTTCACGCTAGCAATGTGTAAGGCAATGGACGTACCATGGCAAACCGAGCAGCCCTATGAGGTATAGACATCAGAGAGATGTTCCATAAACAATTAAATGTATATTCACACACACGGTATACTGTGACCACTCATATGGGAAAAAGAACAGAAACTATGGAAAGGATAACTCTTGGAAACTATGGAAAGGGTACTCAGGAAGACTTACTGTAATATCAAAGGAATGTGAAAGATCCAATATGAAGGATGACAGGCACATGAAGGAGTGGGGGCAAAGGGAACTAGCAAAGGGGACAAGTTACGCAAAGGCCTTGAATCAATAGTGAGTGAGGGAATTTCCAGGAGCTAAAAACACTCAGTAGTGTTGGAGGAGAAGGAATGAATACATGGAGAAGGGTAAGAGACAAGTTTAGAAGTTTGGATGGGGACCAGAACATGCATGGTTTCCTACGTTATAGTAAGAAATTATTTTTATTCTTAAAGAAATATTAAATTTTTGAAGACTTTTAAGTAGAACCTTAAATTGAGCCGGGCGTGGTGGCACATGCTTGTAATCCCAGTACTTGGGAGGTTGAGACCGGAGAATCGCAGGTTCGACGCCAGCCTCAGCTACTTAGTGAGGACCTCCACAACTTAGTGAGACCCTGTTTCAGAAATAAAGAATAAAAAATAGGGCTAGGGGTGTAGCTCGGAGGTAGAATGCCCCTGGGTTCAATCCCTGGTACCGAAAAAAAAAGAACCTTGAATTGTAAAAGATGGCTTTGCTTTCCAGGTTGAGAAGGGATTAGATGGGAGGAGAGTAGAGAAAATAGTCATTGCACAAGGGCGGTAGCAGTGGATGAGAAATGGAGGAGGACTGGAACAACATTTAGAAAGTAAAGTACACAGGTTGTGGTGGAGGATTTGATATGAACAAAGAGGGAGAAGATGGCACCACTCCTGGGTGTCTGGCTTGTGCAACAGAATGAATGCTAGAAGCATGTTGTGAGAGGGGAAAGCTGCAAAAGGCATGTGATTTGTGATCAGGAATCACTCAATTAGTACTTAGTACACACATCCACTTAGTGTGATGGTTAACCTGACCTGTTCACTTGGCCAACAGCAGTGCCCAGATATTTGTTCAACACCAGTCTATATGTCACAAAATATTTTTTTAGGTGAGAGTAACATTTAAATCAGTAGACTTTGAATAAAGCAGATCAACCTCCATACGGCAGGTGGGCATCACCCAAGCAATGGAAGGACAGACAAGAAAAACACTGAGTCTCGGAGGAAAAGGAGATTCTGCCTGCAGACTGCCCTCAGATGCAAGACTGCAGCATCGGTTCTTCTGAGTGTCCAGCCTGCCAGACTCCTGACCTGCATATTTCAGACATGCAGGATATATGAGAGAGACGAGACAGACAGACAGAGAGAGAGAGAGAGAGAATATATATATTCTATTCATTCTCTTTCTCTGGAAAACCATGACAAATGCACTTAGGAGTGATATAATTTTGTGAAACAAAACATATTTATATATATGTACATAAAGAAGACTTTTAGAAGAGATACCAAATATCGACATTTTGGAAGCTTTACTACTAAGCTGCTGGTGAGATATCCACATGGAGATGTCACGTAGAAAACTGGATGTACAAGTCTCGGATTCAGAAGACAGGTCTGAGTTGGGATGAAAGAGTTGTGCTTTGTCAGCACACAAATACATTTTCAAGTCATGGGAATGGATAAGACATTTAGCCAGTGAGAAATTTCCAGAAATTCTAATTGATTTGTACATCTCATTTAATTTAAAGCTTACAGCAGTTCTATGAAATAGACATAATCCCCAATTTACAGGTGAAGAATTGAGGCTCAGTAATGAATAATTTTTTCGTGGTCACACAGGTAAAATTCAAATCTAAGAATGACTGATGCCAAAGCTGACACTCTTATCCTTTGTGATTTTTTTATTTTCAGTGTAAGTTTTATCTGAAATTTAAAACCCAATTTTAATTTGGTGAATAAAAGACTTGACAAATACCTAAGTAAAGCATTTTTGGAAACCAATTCCTTAACACACACAAACAGCCTTAATTGTTTTAATGCCATTTGACATAGTAATTCCACTTCTAGAATCTACCCTAAGGAAAAGAACAGAAGGGAAGGCAAAAATGTTTTGTATGGGAATGGTCATTATCAGAGTACTGGTAATCTTAGAAACCTGAAAGAACCTAACTTTCCTAAAATATGTGAATAGTTAAATAAATATTATATATCTACTTGCTGTTCATTATGTATTCACTGAAAAATCCCAAATTCAAAAATAATTTAAAACATTGGAAAATGCTTTGAAAATAATATTACATGAAAAATACACAAATACACTTAGTAATATGTTGTAAAAATATATATTTGTATAAGTGCATGTAAAAAAGGACTTGTAGAAAATATACCAAATATGAAGAGTGCCTATCTCTTTGTTATAGGATTGTGGATAATTTTTACATTCTTCTTCATACTTTTAAGTATTTTCCACAATAATATATATTAATTTGTACTCAGAAAAGAATCTTTTGTCTTATTTTAATAAGCACTGAATTTCAAACTCCAAGAGTAAAAACTGTAAAGCTTCTATTCCCAAGCAAATTAAGCCATTTAATATGTTAGCTCCAGCTATAGCATGCATTTATATTTTTATTAAAAATTTTAATGAGTACAAAAATACTTACTGCTCTCCTAGAGTGTTTTAAAAATTAATGTTTATACTGTGCTTTGGGATCACCGGATAAAAGGTGCTACATAAATACAATGCATTATTATTAAGTGTTATTAAAGTAAATTGAAGGCAAAGCATGTAATAAAAATTTCCCCGTGGCAAAAGTCTGAGGTCCATATATGGTTCTATAGTGCTTAGATCATATTTAACTGTGAAAGTACCAACATTAACATGAAAATGTTTTTGCTGAGGTTTGGAATCAACAATGAACATGTACCATGTGGCATTTGGTTTTTAATTACATATCCTATTTCATAGCCTATATTGAAATTAAATACCGCACATTTTATATCTCTTAATAGGTGCCATAATTACAAAAATTAAAATAGTATTATTTCATAGAATCCACATAGCTAAACTTCATTTGGTAACATTACTTTTAAGGACATATTGGTGGAAATGAAAATTTTAAATCTCAAACCACCATCAAACCTTCCAGGTTTACAGTCATATTTTGAGTCAGTTCCTACTTGTTCACATTAGCAGTGGATAATGGACAGCATCTGTCCACCTGGCTCTCAGGTCCTTTGAATTACAATAATCAAGAGATTGATTGGCTAGTGAGATGTAAGTCTAGAGAAAAAGGAGGGCGTCCATAGAAACTCTACCTATGGAAGGGAAGAAGGGAGGGAGGTAGAGAACAAAGTAACAAGGAAGGGAGGCTGAAAAGAATTGCCGGGATAGAGATGGGGTAAGAGTTTAAAATTTATGAGGCAAGATGTTCAATAACAGCTCTGGGGTGGCCAGAGAACTAGAGAATTTAGGAAGGACCTGTGAGAAACCTAACCTAAGGACCCTACTTAATGTTCTTTGAAGGAGGTACATAGACTTTGGAATTCATTTTTTAACTATATTTGTTGGCTGGACACTTTCCTTTGAATATGATTCTCTATGGAAAGTGGGCTAGCTAGAGCTCCAAGGTCCATACGGGTTGCAAAGGAATGTAATCAAATAAAAAACAAATGAGTTACAAGCTGGATCACTCTTGTAAAATGCATATTTTAAATGTTCTTTCTTTTTTATTATGCAGATCAAAGAAAAATAGTCCCATGATTTAAGATTTTAATTCAAGTATCAGTTTACAAAACCATATTTGCTAAATCAAATTACTAGAATTAATCAACATTGGGAAAGTACCACCGAGGATGAGGTTAGGCTGCCATCTTTCGCATCCTGTGCATTATCCTTTAAGATGATAATGCATATTTTTTTTTATTTTTTCCATTGCCTAAACTGAAATAAACTTTAAAAACTTAATAAAGGCATGTAAATTATATATGAACCAGAAGACAATTTCAAAAAGCAGCAAATTAAATGTCTTAAAAGACAATAAGGTTAAGATAGCAATTCTAAACTTTCATGTGCATTATTATGATCTGGATCCTTTATTTCAAATGTAGATTCCAGGTTTCAGTCTGTGAAAAGTCTGATTCAGGCAGGTCTGACATGGAACCCCATGATCTGAAGTAATTCTGAAACAGAAGAGTCATATGTCACAGCCTGAGAAGCACTGAGTTAATGTTTAATTCCAAGTAATTAGAGAAAGTTTGGGGTGCACAAAGCTACATATGATCTTCTTCAGCAATTTTCCATATACATAATATCCAAAAAGATTAGTAATTACAAGTCAGTCCCTAAATCCAAATACACAATTTCAGAACCACACAAAATTTCCATGCAAACTTTGGCCAGTCCATTCTTAAACTTGGCTCTGTATTTTTTTTTTAACTGCAGAGGCCAATGTCCATGGGAACATTTTTTATAGCACATTTTTATTATGGTAAATTATTGGCATAGTGTTGAATAATAAAACTGAGTTTATGGGGAAAAAGTAGTAATTTACCTTAGAAAAGTTGAAACGAATTTTCCTCTGCCTCTTTAACATTTTCTCACTGGTTTTGTCGAGATGGATAAAGCAAAATGGAAATGTATGTAATTATTCTGTGAATCTGAGTAATGGACCCTTGAGTCTGAGTAAGAAAACCTCAGATTTTCCTTAACATCTTTCCCTCTAAATCGTCTGGGTAATTTCCTTGACTCTCCAATTTAGGTAACCTAAGTACAAACAACCATTATGGTTGTCCCGGACTAAAACTTAGTGTTACAAAATAAATAATACCAGAATCAAAAGCTTTGTCAGAAAAATTGGCCATGACTTATCTACATCTGCATTAAAGTTGTTTCCCTGGAATTTAAAAATTCAGATCTCAAAGCACTTACAAGTATTTTTATGGAAAAGGAAACTACATATTTGCTCTTTTATTAATAGGTTCAAATATTTGAACATTACACTGGAATTTGTTCCTATTCATTGCTGTATTCCAATGACAATTAGTAGGAGGAGTTCAACCTATATTTGTAGGAGAAAGCACTATTTTGGTAAATTTTTGTAGATCAAGGATAAATATGTACTGTTTGGGAGAGTCGAGTGGATTCATTCTTCTATGCACACAGGTATTTCAATTACAGTTAATAAGCAAAAGATGGCAGATAATAGATGTCAAGATATCATCATGTTTCCAGCCACCAATGTAGTTTGTAGCATAGTCACTTGTCATTTTGCTTTCATTGCTCATGTGACCAGGAGCAGGTTGATAAAAATTTGAATAATTTGAAGTCCTTGTCAAAAGCATAACAGTAAATTCACCACAATATAATAGCCAAATTTATGAAGGAATTAGCCTCTTTGTGAGTTACTCATAGAGAATGGGTGAGTTCCATGTATTGTTGTCTTAATTTACATATGACCTTTGCAGGATTTTAGACTCTCCTTCTCTTTCTCTCTCTCTCTCTCTCTCTCTCTCTCTCTCTCTCTCTAAGGTTCAGACACTGGATAAAGCCATGGAAGCCCAAACACATCATTGCCTTCCAATATGCACCCTTAAGGAGGGTGTGAGTTGGATCAGGACAAGCTTAGAAGGAGATAAGGTGAGCTCCAGATGCTGTGAATCAGTCAAAACCAATCCAGCATCTCTCTTGACCATGGAATCAGTAACAGGCAAGACTTTGGCAAGTGATAAAACAGTTTGAGAAGCTGGGGAACTTTCCAAATCAGATATTCAAAATGTGTTTTATCATTTGAGTGGAAATGGTATAAACTTCCCAACACATCGAACACCTGGATTAAATAGAGTACAGAAATATCAAGCAAAACAAAATATAAATTATTTGAAATTTACTACTCTTGCATTATCCTTGCCAATGTTCCCATCCATTAGCATTAGTAATTTAGACTTTCAAAATTGATTTGTAACCCATTTGTTCAAATTGCAAAATAATTGACTACATTATGAAATGCTTAAAAATTGTGCTGTACTTGAATTTTTGTTGTACTAGTATTTATTTAATTAAATTGGACATGTATTTGGAAGGAGATTGTTGGACTAGAGTTAATATCTTGTGTTTATTAGTAATCATGTTATTTTTCTGGGATATCTAAATACACTTTTAATCAAGACTTGATCAAATGGTCGTACTTGCACTTCCTGTGAAAGTTTGGTATAAACAAAATTTTGTTATTTTTCTCAAGAAATATCTTGGGTACTTTATTAAGATGGGCACTATGTCATATATTGACAACCCTCCGCTCCCATTAAAACACATGAAAATGATATATAAAGTATAACAAGAGAAAGTTTAAAAATTAAAACTCACCGGGCATGGTGGTGCATGCCTATAATCCCTGTACTTGGGAGGCTGAGACAGGAGGATTGCAGATTGGAGGCCAGTATCAGCAACTTAGCAAGACACTCAGCAACTTAGTAAGACCCCTTTTCAAAATAAAAAATAAAATAAGGCTGTGGGTATAGCTCAGAGGTAGAATGCTCCTTGGTTTAGCCTCCAATACCAAAACTGAAAGAAAGAGGAAGGAAGGAGGGAAGGAGGGGAGGAAGAAAGGAAGGAAGGAAGGAAGGAAGGAAGGAAGGAAGGAAGGAAGGCAGGCTCAGTTCAAAAAAAAGGTAATCATCTCTATGGGCCAGAAGCACACACACAAAAAAAAGTCTATTGGGCGAAGTGGTGATTTTGCTGGTTTCTGTGTAGAAAAACAGGCAAGGGCAGTTAGGAATTTAACAACCGCAGAATAATGGGGACTGAATCTATATGGCAGTGGGGGCTACAGCTGGCCTACTGCTTTAAAATAATGTCAGGATAGCCAGGCATGGTGGCACAAACCTGTAATTCCAATACTTGGGAGACTGAGATAGGAGGATCACAGGTTCGAAGTCAGCCTCAGCAACTTAGCTAGGCTCTCAGCAACTTAGCAAGACCCTGTTTCAAAATAAAAAAATAAAATAAGGCTGGGGGTGTAGCTTGGATGTAGAATGTCCCTGGGTTCCAGCCCCAGTACCACAAAATAAATAAATAATGTCAGGATAGGATTCTGTGACCAGGAATAGTGACTAAAAAGATCAGAATGATACAAACTTCGTCCTAGTTGGGCCTACATCAAGCTGATTTTTAGTCACTTAAACATGGGATCCCTGACACTGCTGTGGGGCCAGAGCCCCAAGGTGAAAATCTCAGATGAGGTTTTTAGCTGGGGGACAAGGGATTCCTAGGAGCTGAACAGATACAACCACAAAAATCACTAGAGAGGGATAGCTATGGCCATAGAGAAAAAGGAATTTTAAAAAAATTCCACCCCAGATGAGCCTGTGCACTCAAATTGAAAAACTCTCAACAAAAACTAATACCTAAAAAGCAAGTCAATCAAATAATCAATTGAAAGATGAACTCACTCAATAACAAATGAAAATAATAGATCAATCCTAAAGTAATTTTAAAATAAGAATATTTTAGAATTGTCAAATGCATACTCTCCACAATAAAAGAATAAGAAAGAACAAATAAACATTTAAAAACAACTAAAATTTTCTAGAAATGAAGAATTGTACTTGTTCAAATAAGAGATTCAATAGACTAGACAGACTCTAGATTAAAAGATGTTAAAAACCCAGTGCGTTATGAGATAGTACTAAGGAATTCTCCCAGAATGTGGTGGAGCAGAGAAGGAGCAGTTAAGAGCTAAGGAGAGTAAAATAAGAACTGAAAAATCATCTGATGGAGTAAGGTGCAGTGGGTGCCCCTGTAACCCCAGCTACTTAGGAGCCTGTGGCAAAAGGAAGGCTTGAGACCAAGAGCGCAAGGAAACATTGTGAGACCCTGTCTCAGGAAAAAAAAAAAAAAAAATCTTCTTCTGGAATTCCCACAGGATAAGAGAGAGCATGGTGGAGAAGCAACATTCAAAAAAACAGAAAACTAGGAATTTTCTTAAATTAAATTAATCTGGAGTGCATTTAAAGCCTAAGTTTTAAAAATATGAATTATGAAATTTTCATAATTTTCCTTCATCCAAGGACAAAAAGAGAATTATGTGCTCTCACTGTGAACTCAATTAGAAAGTTAAAGTCTATGAAACAATACAGACCTTAGGAAATATACTACATCCAACAATCACCTCTTGGTAGGTGTGAGTTTTTCCTGAAGAAAATAGATATAACCACCCTGGCAATCATCATGGGTAATGGCAAGTCCCAGGGTAGCAAACAGGGCAGGGCTTAAGGATGGGAGAGGGAGGGACTTTTCCCTGTCTTGGGATGTAGATGCCAAGGAATAGTAGACTAACAGTACTAATGATGGCAGCAGCAAAGAGCCATTAAGCCTTATCTTCAAGGGAACACATCTAAGTTCTAGTCCCAGTGGTGTCTGGAATATGAGTGGGTCTATGCTCCCACCCTCAGAACAAAGTGCATGCCAGGCATGGACCCAACAGATATCTAATGCTATTAGTGCCTGTTGAGTGCATTGTAAAATTTATCTACCTGGGTGAACTAAAGTGATTGGTCAATAGAACAGTAACACTCAAGGCCCAGTGCTTTCTGTCCAAGGATAACATGGACACTCCTTAATTTCCACAGGTGCCACCAAAATCTTGGTTAATTGGCCAACCTTGGCATCCACGATGATGGAGACCTAAAGATACTGGGTCTATCAGTCTGTGAGGGCAGCCATAACAAAGCACACAAAGTTGATGGCTCAAGCAACCGAAATCAATTTCCTCACAGATCCAAGGCTGGAAATCCAAGATCAAGGTGTCAGCAGGGTTGTGTCATTCTGAGGCCTTTCTCCGTGGCTTGTGGATGGCCATCTTGTCCCTTTCTCTTCACATGCTCTTCCTTTGAATGGGTCTATATAGCGATCTCTTTTTGTAAGGAAGACAGTCCGTGCATTTGAATGAAGGTCCATGAATTTGACCTTGTTTTACCTTAATATTCTCTCTCTCGCTCTCTCTCTCTCTCGCTCTCGCTCTCACTCTTGCTGTCGCTCTCTCTCTCTCTCTCTCTCTTTCTCTCTCTCTCACACATACATACACACACACACACACACACACACTTTTTTCCCCATAGTACTGGGGATTGCACCCAGGAGCATTCTACTCTGAGCTAAACCCAATCCCTACTTTACTTTTTACTTTGAAACGGTCTCCCTGAGTTGTGGAGGGCCTCGCTAAGTTGCTGAAGCTGGCCTCAAACCTGTGATCCTCTGTCTCGGCCTCCCCAGTACAGGGATTACAGGGGTGTGCCACCATGCCCTGCTAATTATCTCTTTATAGGCCATGTATTCAAATATAGTCACATTCTAGGAGTTAGGACTTCAATGTATTAATTTGGGGGAGGCAGATCTCAACTGAGTCCATAACACCAGGTTTATCTCCAAATATCAAGACCAGGTGCCAGAAATGACAAGAAACTTCCCTGTAAGGTGGAGTAGACAGGAGTGGAGCAGGGGTGGTCCAAGATTCAGCAGCTGCAGAGATCTTACCTCCTGGATGTAGAAGCTCATCTTCTGATGTGCCCTGACTTATAGACTCCTTTAAACTTCTACTTAGAAAAAATCTGAGAAGATGGTTATTAGGCAAACTTTGGATTTTCTGATAATTAGAATAAATGGAGGCTCCAATTGAATACCAAAGAAAATGACTTGTTTTAGCTCAAGAAGGGTAAGTGAAGCATGTCAATCATCGCAGAATGTGAGTGCAATTTTTATTGCTAAAGGGAAAAAAGTGGGAGGAGAGAAGCTGAAAGGGTAACTAAGAAGAATGGGTTTAAGTAATATGGATATATGCAGCCAGGCGTGGTGGCACACACTTGTAATCCCAGTACTTGGGAGGCTGAGACCGGAGGATTCGGGTTCGCAGCCAGCCTCAGCTACTTAGTGAGGCCCTCAGCAATTTAGTGAGACCCTGTTTCAAAATAAAAAATAGGGCTGGGGGTGTAGCTCGGAGATAGAATGCCCCTGGGTTCAATCCCCAGTACCTCAAAAAAAAATGTGGATATATACTTACTCAACACTGCCTAGCAACTTGGTGCTACAGATTGTTTATAGCTGAGAGCACCCTACTAAACTGGATATTGGAGAGGAAAATTTAAATTTAAATAAAATTTAAAGACTTAGGAGCCTGAAGCAGGAGGATCATAAGTTTGAGGCCAGCCAAGGAAACATAATGAGACTCTGTCACAAAATAAAAAGTAAAAAAGCAAAAGGGGGCTGGGGGTGTAACTCAGTGATAAAGCACCCCTGGTTTCAATCCACAATGCTGGAAGACAAATATTAATGGAATCCTACATTACATTTTTAAAATTTCATATGACATGTAAGAATTTAAAAATAAAGCAAAAAGAACATGGAAAAGTTCTATACACGATCTTAATTCTCAGATTAATTTAACCACAGGGAGACTACAACCGTCACAGAGCTGCTCCCCTGAAAAATAATCAATACCCTAAATCTAGTGTACAAATGTATCCAACGAAGAAGAGGCTCAAACATTTATTTATTTGTTCATTCAGCAAATACCAACGAAAACATAATAGCGAATGAGAGAGATGAGGTCATAGTGTTTCCATTTGTACCAAACAAGAATGGAAATGATTTAATAAAAGACTATTTACAAAATCATGGTCAGGATGAAAGCAGACTACAAGATTTAATGCATTACTTCTGGCCCAGTAACACAGAGCTTGTTACTATCGTGAGCCTGAAGGAGTAAGGAAAGGAGCAGTTACTGGCACCAAGGAGGAGAGTCACGTGGAAAGAACCATCTTGACAGAGTCCATGTGGATCGTTAGAAAGGGAACCAGAGGAATAAAACCCCAATTCTCTCTCCACTTTCCCTGTGTCTCCTGCCAGGGTGCCATGTTGACCAAATCCAACCTGAGGCAGAAGACCCATGCAGGTGAGCCCCCCAGTGCTGAGCTGGCTTAGAGAGAAGGGAGGCTTCACGATGAGGAGAGAAAGGAGGGTGCCTGGCCTACGTCCCTATCACCACATTCCATCTCCTTGTGTCCAGTGCACAGAGGAGCTCCCTCTCTTTACACACACACCATGTTGGACCCCGCCCCAATAAATGGCCTTTCCAAATATTTGATGTTTTATAGTAATGGCAAAAAAACTTCACTCTCAAGGAATTTGGACACTCATAAATGAGATCAGCACTTACGAATTTCAAAGCATTTGCTTAAAGCACTCCCAAGAGTCGGTGACAGAGCATGAAAGGCTGAGAGTTCTTTCTGGCAAGGATCATTGATAATAACAGCTTAGTCAGTGGCTCCTATTGCCTGTGCCTGGGTAAAAAGATATCAAAAACCCATATTCCGAGTGGAAATTCAGGATCCCATAGAAAAGAAAGCCCTTAAAAGTAATCAGGGCCAATTAAATGGACTAATATAAACAAGTTTTGTCATTTCTCTGAGCATCTGTAGACAACATGCCAATGTCAATATCCCCACTTCCATCACCACCATCTTTCTTCTTTATTGCCCCACCATTATCAACCTTGGTTTTAAACCACTTTTTAAAGTAGCCATCCTTTTTCTTTGTGTATTTTAAATGTTTTGAATATCCTTTCATCCATGGATCTCAAAACATTTTCTAAACGTTAATTTTTCCAAAATATATGTGATGAGAAAACATAATTATCCTTTTCCTTCTATTTGTTTAAGTATAGGAAAACAGAAATGATAAGAAACTATATCCCTGCTATCAGAAAAAGTTTATTGCAGAATGAGATTCCACTGCCTAGTTCCTAGAAAATATTTTAACCCTTCTAATACTAGCAAGTATATATCAGTCTTTTAATTTTCATTATCCAATCCTAATAATGAAGGAGCCTCCTAAGGAAGCTAATGATGGTTAAGTACCTAGAGGTATCAGGCACTGTGCTTTGAATCAGTGATTCTCAAACTTCACTGCACATTCAGAGAATCTGGGAAGTTTTAAAAAGCCCTCATTCCCAGGCTGAACCCCTTACCAATTAAATCAGAAACCTTGGGACCTGGGGTATAGGAATCTGTACCTTTTAACTCCCCGGTGTGCAGTCAAATTTCAGAACCAATGTTTGAAATGCTTGCCACTCAGGCATGGTATACGTGCAAAGTGCTTTAAGTAGCCCAATAATGAAACAAGGCCAGTAGCACTATCCCATTTTATACATAAAGAAACACATTCAGAAAGGTCAAGAGCATGATGGCATATATCTCTAATCCCAGGAACTCAGGCGGCCGAGTCAGGAGGATCGCAAGTTCAAGGCCAGCCTGGGCAACTCAGCAAGCCCCTGTCTCAAAATAAAATAAAAAGGTTGGGAAATGCAGCTCAGTGGTAGAGTGCTTGTCAAACAGGGCAGAGCCTTGAATTCAATCCCAGCATAACAAAAAAGATAAACAAGAAAAGTCAAGTAATACACAGAAATTCTAATTCAAGACTGACTTATGCATTCATGCTATTGTGACCAATTTGTTTTAAAATTGAATGAAGCCGGGCGTGGTGGTGTATGCTTGTAATCCCAGTACTTTGGGAGGTGGAGACCAGAGGATCCAGGTTCACGGCCAGCCTCAGCTCTCTCTCTCTCTCTCTCTTTCTCTCTCTCTCCCTGTCTCTCTCTCTCTCTCTCTCTCTCTCTCTACTTAGTGAGGCCTTCCGCAACTTCGTGAGACCCAGTTTCAAAATAAAGTATAAAAAATAGGGCCGGGGGCGTAGCACGGAGGTAGAAGGCCCCTGGGTTCAATCCCCGGTACCGCAAAAAAAATAAATAAATAAAATTAAATTAAATTAAAAATTGAATGAAAAGATTCACAGACTCTTTTGAAAAGCCGATGAAGATTTTAAAAGATTGCTCAAGAATTAATGCAAATGTGCCCCAAATTTTAAACATACTTCGAAGGGTTTATCATCTCAGAAGCCCTCTGTACAAACTTCCAGGTCCAAGGCCCCCAGACTGTGAATACCGCCAGCCCTTCCTTCCCCCACACTGGTCCATGACCAATAGGATATGAAGATTTAATTTCTTTCCATTAGAAGATGGATATATATGCATGTGCATATATACATACACACAGAGAGAAAGCACTTCCTCCAAACACTCCAAATGCTCTGGGAATTTTACCTACAAAAGTCCTTTCAGAAGGCACATTGACAAAAGGTGACATTGTCCATGGACTCTTCTCCACACCTGTTAGCAGTTGAACCTAATTGTTCAGCAGCTGGTACTAATTTGGGATTCTTTCACAATACCTCATTATTCCTTTTTCATGATTTTTTTCTGGTTTGGAGCTGCTGCGGCTGCTTCTGCATGATGTATATATATTTAAAACTAAAAAGACATTCTTTGAAAGAACTCTGAAGAGAGACATTAAAGTTATTTCTTTATATACCATTTTACAATTGAATTTATTAGAACTGACGGTAGTGATTATTAGGTATGGAAAATCTAAGGGTAAGAAAAGCCTTAACTAGCTGGCTATCCTTCATTGTCTTAGATCTCTTTCTGGTCTTTAGGTAGTTTGGCTAAACTCATAAAGGACTGTGATTTTCAGATATTTGTCAAGTAGAAAGCCAAGAAATATTGTCTTTTATAAGAAGAGAAAGACGCTGAACTGGGCATGGTGGCCCACGCCTGTAATCCCAGTATTTGGAAGGATGAGACAGGAGGAGCGCAGGTTCACAGCCAGCCTCAGCAACTTAGTGACACCCTGTTTCAAAATAAAAAATAAAATGGGGCTAAGAGTGTGGCTCAGAGGTAGAATGCCCCTGGATTCAATACCCAATACCAAAGAAAGAAAGGGAGGGAGGGAGGGAGGGAGGAAGGAAGGAAGGAAGGAAGGAAGGAAGGAAGGAAGGAAGGAAGGGAGAAAGATACCTTTCCTAGGTTGGAAACCATCTGGAGCAGAACAAATGTTCGTAACAGTAGCTGGATTATATCATGAAACCAAGATGGCCAGGATGGGACATTTGATAGAATAAACAGGAGAAACATGAGGGAGATGATAAGGCAAGAGATTTAAAATGTGTAGAATAAAGAGAACATAATGGCTGCGCACACACGCAGGATCAGCATGTATCAAGTGACTAAGAGTGTTTATCCGCAAGTCCAATGTGGCTCTACTTGAATGCACTTATGCAGCTTCTAGGGCTAGGCCGATACTACCTTTAAAACCAAAATGCCACCCATGGTGGGATTGTAGAGACAAAACATAAACCAAAGCATTAACAATCGTGAATCAAGTCTTAAATAAAATAGAAATTTTAAATATAATTATATTTTAAATAATCCATAAAGGAAATGAGCTACCCAACTATTTTATCTGTATAAATAACTATTTTTAAAAGCTCTTACTAATGAGCTTGCTTCTTTTAATAACTTGAAAATGCAATAGTTTTAAATTATTCTAGGTTGGAAAAAGTACTAAGTCTTTGAGGTCACATAATTCAGTAGAACATATATTTAAACACCTCAGAACCTGAATGTGGGGCCAGGTGTGGTGTCACACGCCTGTTATCCCAGTACTTGGGAAGCTGAGACAGGAGGGTCACAGGTTCAAGATCAGCCTCGGCAATTTAATGAGACTCTCAGCAACCTAGTGAGACCCTGTTTCAAAACTAAAATAAAATAAAAAGGGCTGGAAGTATAGCTTAAAGGTAGAATGCCCCTCAGTTTAATCCCCAGTACCAAAGAAAAAAAAAAAGAACAAAAAGAAGAAGGAGGAGGAGAAGGAGGCACTGGAATTAAATAAAAACCAAGCTCATATTCATCTCCATCTAAATGAATTTTGATATTTAATGGTAGTAGAGACTTAATAATGAGAGAATCTTATTTATCTAGTAGAATTTCCAAGGAGAGCTATGAAGTAAGGCATTAGTGAAAAAAATATTTTGAAGTGATTTAGATTCCTTAAGTCATTAAATGGCAAAGTTCACTAAGCTCACATACTTTCCTACCAAGGACTCACATTCACGGCCACCTGCGTAGAATTCTCTCTCTCCCATCAGAAACGTACAGAAGGTTACCTAATCAAGCTGCCATGATACATTTTTCCAGTTTCTTCATGCCCTAGCTGTTTCCCAGCATCATTTTTAAATCTCCTTCACTCTCCACCAAATGCCTGGTGTTCCTCTGAACCCCGCAGATGGTCTTACAAGTACTACTCAGGCTGATGCTGAAAACTGTGGGTCAATAGCACTGGAAGTTGTTGGAAAATATTTAAGCTGTGTGTCTTTAAATCTCTAGTTGGTAGTACACATTTCTTCTTTAGCAATGAGAGTAGATGTGTTGCTAGAGCTTATATGTTTAACTGTATCGAGAATACTCACCCTGTAGATAATTGCTTTTTATCATGATGTCAACACACACATTTTTGCACACATAGTTAGAACACAGAGTCTGTGTTCATCATAACACAATTGGAATGAATATTTATAACCCTCAATTGAGTAGCTAGACTTGTATTAATTTGCATCACTATTGATGAAGTTAGTTTGGGATTTACCTACTAGTGTTCTTATAAATCTCATTAATAGATGTAATAGAGGTCCTCTTAGCAATGTGCCCTCAGTAATTCTGCAACCATAGCAATAGAGAGCATTAAAGTGTCTTCAGACAATTTTCTTTAAAAAATAGTGTCTCTGTGGCTTGCCAGATATTTACTGCAACACTGTTTTATGTCTTTATCTTTCTTAATGCAGAATTAGCATTGATATTGGCTTCAGGAGGGAATTAATGTGTAGAAAGATCGCCCAAATGATGAAGAAAGAACATATTTACTCACTCTTATTAGGGTGAGTGGCATATTTGTAATGACTGCACAGAATAAATACATGCTGATTTAAAGATTGTGATCTTTAGTGGAATTAGGTAAATGTTAATCTCCAATTTACAAAGTTGTGTTTTGGGCTAACTTTTGAGCTGTAGCTAATTTGTAAGAGGATATATTTTAAAAGATTCAAAGAAAACAGGTCGATGACATAAACTATAAATTTGAATCAATACTTCCTTAATCACCACTTACACCAATTTCTTTTCCTACATCAACTATTTGAATGATGATGAACCTGCACCCAACAGAATTAGCAAAGTGTGGTGGGAAGGATCTGAATCGATTAGATCCTGAGTTCGAGTCCTGCCACAGTATGGCTATGTAACCTTGGATAGGAACCTAGCACTGGGAGAATTCTATTTCCTTTGAGTAAAACAAGACTTGTACGAAAAGATGATCTCTTCAGTCCCTTCCACCTTTGTCCTTCAAGATATCAGCAGCTTTGTAAAAGCTTAAGATAAAAGAGTCACACAGTGTCCATTCTGCCCTGCTTCTCACCCACTTATCTCATAAGTTACTGAACAGTTCATATGAGGCAAGATATGTCAGAATTTGTAGAAATGTAAACAGCATGAAGCAACACTACAGGACAGTAGGAGATGAAGGCAGAGGTGACATTCCACAGCTAATTATCTACAACCCATCAACTTTAAGGCTTTGCATCCTGCTCTTTCTAACTGCATCTTTGTTCTGTATCTTAAGTATTTTTCATCTGTTGACCTACCCTCAGAGTCTCAACCACAATCCAAAGGAGAACATATTTTTTACTATAAAAGTTCGAGCGATAGCATCTTACATTTGTACTCTCTCAATCTATTGGCTGAGAAAATATACTTAATCAACATTTGACAATCATTCTTTGAGCAGCCAGAGACCTAATGGAGTAGAAAAAAACACTTCATGGAGCCTATACCTTATGGGGAAAGATATATAATAAAATATCACACAGGCAAAAGTAAAATGTGAAATGGCAAAAAGACACAATGAGTGGGATGACTTTAAATAGATTTCTATTCTACTAATAGCAAGAGCTCCTCTATGCATGCACACAAGCATGCCATTTGTTCAGACTATACTTGATGTATTATTTCAGGCCCTTTACAATAAGACTTCTGCCCATATCATAAATCCAGACCTAACATGTTAGGAATTTCTACATTGTGCCCCTAGCGAGAATTAAAGCTGATTGAAGGCAAAAATCTTATTTATTAATTCAGTAGTTCCCAAGTAAATATATTGAAATAAATAACTGCCACCCCACTTCCTTAAATAACCCCAAACCTATTTCTCACTTCTGTTACTTTCACAGTGCTAACTGGTGATGAGAATGCAGGGTGGGGATGGAAAATGTATTCCAAGGAGGTCAGACTAGCAGAATCCCACCACCTTGTAGCTGCGCTTTCTAGCACACATACCCTCTGATATTTCTAGGTAAAGGGAACACAGGTGTGGAGGAAGCATTCATGCTTTAAGTACCTTGGACCAGGATTTTATCACAATGGGATATAATTTTTTCATGATATCTGTTTTCCCCATCACATTGGCCTGTATCCCTAGTGCCTAGCATGGTGCCCACTCAGTGAGTGCTTATTACAAGAATCACTGGAATGTGAAAAACATGTTGCTTACAACTGAAAATTACAATGGAATTTTTACTGGTTTCTACCATGACACAACAGAATCTATAGCACTGGCAAAAAATTATATACATATATATATAATTTTATATAGAGAGATATATACACACAAAGACAAAGCTTTTTTAAAGACAAAGCATATATATATATACATACACATATACATATATATACACACATATATACGTGTATATATATATACACACACACACACACACATATACGTATATATATATATATATATATATATATATATACACACACACACACATATAAAATTTGGTATCTGCCATCAACTGTCAACATTGTAAACACGTCTCTGAACCTCACGTGGGCTGTCTGTGAAGTGTTCCCATGACTCTGTGGGAACAGGAGCTCACTGGTGGGGATCCAGTAGCTGCTGCTTAATCATGTCCATCAAACTGAGCCTCTCTAATAGAATTCAGTCCTGTTCTCAGCTCTTTGAAGGGATAAGAGAGGCCTGCTACTTCCTACCAGCACTGAGCCTATCTCCTGCCAGTTTCAAAGGAATGGTAACAGAAGTGCTTTCAACAGAGTAAAATATGCACACAGATTCCCAACATCCACAACAGACGGAAACAGTGATTTTTTTTTTCAAGGAAATACTTCTGTTACTGGTCAATATTCTGGATTTTTTGGGAAAAAATTGCCTTGTATTTCCAGAGGTCTTGAAGTTCTCAAAGCATTTTTGCATTAGTGATCTCATTTGGTCCTCAAAACAACACTGTGCCTCCCTGGGCAGGGCTGGAGCTTTTATCCACACTTTCGAGGTGAGGAAAGAGTGCCCACAGTGGTAGGCAGCCTGTGGGGGTGGTCACGTGGTGGTGAAGAGCTGGTGCTAGACAGAGCACTCCAGTCCTGACTCCCTCCCACACCAGGCTCTTTCAACATCACATCATGATTCTTATCTCCAGATGGATGAAGATCCTTTTGACCCTGCCTGTGGTTTTGGCAAAGTCACTCCCACCTTTGCGATGACTGCCAAACTTACTTATTGTCTCAGAGGCTTGCTATTTAAAATGACCACCAGGGCTAAATCTAAAGGGCAGCAGGTAATAAAGAGACTACTGAGGGGAGGAAAAGAAAAACTTCTTTCTGCATTGTCCTAATGAAGCAAAAATCAATTTCAGATAGGCACTCAGATAACCACTTCTTCCAAGCCATAATAATAAGCTACCTGTAAAACAAACCAACCAACAAACAAATACAAAGAGTCTAACCACAATTTTCAGGGAGCATTAACATTTCAGGATTTCTTATGAAGTCTCGATTTCCCCAACTTTCTATTCATTCACAACATGGCTATTCTGAGAAGAGTCTTAATTCCCAACATTTATTTTGCAAAAGCTAAAACTTAACCTAACTCTTTCCATATCAAACCATTGCTATAAGACTCTAGAAATTTATAACTCAGTATAATTAGCAAATGGCATTCTCCCTGTCCTTTCTAAAATGACTGTCTATACAGGATAGAACTAAAAGTCTCTGTTTTTATTTCTTTGGTTCCTTGGGAAAGAACTTAAAATTATAAATGGTTAATAGAAATTAATTGTATTTGGTTTGCATTTGAATCAAGGTGTTATACAGATTCTTTATGCACCAGCACAGTGCTTTGCTTATGTAGGTGTTCAACAAATATTTGGTGATTGATGATGGAATGAATTGGTGCAATGACTGGTGAGTAAACACTGTCTTTGTCCTGTTGTATGACTTTCGGCAGAGAATTGATGTAGAGAATTATGAAGCATGGAGGAGAGAATTAGACCTTCAACGACAAAGCTTCTAGTCATTAGTACTAAATAACTAAATGACTTAGGGCAACATGCTTGACTCAGCAGACCCACAGGTTTCTCCACAATAGGATAAGAATTTAGAATGGTCTCTAAGGTTACTTCCAGTGCTAGGATTTCGTAATTCTAGATTGAAAAACTATCAGCCAGAGAAAAATAGTACTCTCACCAGGAAATAAATATAAATGAAGAGTGATCCCAGACAGAGGTCTAGGTTTCCAAGTTTAAATGTGCCTGGGGGTGTTTTAAGAATCTTAAAAGATTCTAATTGAAGACAATGAGGACTTCCCAGAGTCTAATAGAGATTGCTTTAGCACATTATCATCTATTACAGAACTCTATAAAGGGTTTGTAGCGGAGAGAGAGTTAGAAGTGGACTCGGAGGAAAATGGAGGGGCGCTGAGGAAAGCTAAAGTTTCTCCTTTTTTTATTTCTTCTTACAGATGAGGGAGAAGAAAAAATCTATAATGAACCACTTTAATGTCCCCAAACCTGGGAATGACTATTATAAGTCTCTAGAAGTACCAAAGAAAAGAAACCTGAAGAAAATGGAATTCATGGAAAGAAAACCCTACATAAGACTCTTAATTTTTTTATGAAATTGGCAGGTCTGACACTGGTTCCCCAAGGCCCAATTTTGACCAATGATAAAAGAGCAGATGGGGGACCTCAATAAGGTTTAAAAGCCCGCCTCCCAAGAGCTTCAGTGGTTACTCTCTTTTGGGGACCCCTTCCCCCCATGTGTGTGGGGGGAGCAGTTTTTGTCTTCTATCTTTCCTTGACTTAGAATAAACTTTCCGCCGAGTATGGTGGCGCACGCTTGTGATCCCAGAACTTGGGAGGCTGACACCGGAGGATCCAGATTCGCTGCCAGCCTCAGCTACTTAGTGAGGCCTTGCGCAACTTAGCGAGACCCTGTTTCCAAATAAAGAATAAAAAATAGGGCTGGGGGGGTAGCTCAGAGGTAGAATGCCTCTGAGCTCAATCCTTAGTACCGCAAAAAAAAATTTTAAATAAACTTTCCTATTCCCATAAAAAAAAAATTGGCAGCTCAAACAAGGGTTTCAACCAGATATCCAAAAGGGGGTAGTTCTGGGATCTGAATAGGAAAGGACTATGGAACTATGCTCTGCCAAGGGATACTAAAGTGGGAGAAGTCCCTAAGGAAGGTCCCTCAGGTCCTGAGGAGAGGTGGGAGAATGTGGAGAGATGGCTGACAGGAACCTCTGTGTGAGGGGCTCAAAGAGTGGGCAGTGACCATCTGACAGGAAGGAAACGTCGACCAGTGAGCAGCGATGCTTCATACACTTCACCTGCCTCAGTCCACATTCCTGACAGTCCAGAATTTTCTTCCATTATCACACAACACAAGAAACAACTAGGCAACTATGTATGTGTGAGAATTCTGTGGACAGGGGTACAGCAGGGCAACTGGAAGCAGGGTAGGGTGTGACCCCAAACTATGATTTTCAACAAAGAAATATCCCCCCCCCGCCTTCCGCCACAACCTTTCCCCTTTCTTTGTTTCCTCAGGGGTGAAAAAGCAAATTTAACCTAATAAGAACTAAAATGTAAGCTAGAGACAGTGAGGTCTGCCAGGGAATCCCTCAGCCCTGTCTCCAGGGCAGGTGTGTCATACCAACTAAAGTGGCTTGTGAAGAAAATCATAGATCCCACCTGAACACCCACTATACATCCATTATTTGTAAGGATAGGGGGTTTTTAGGGGACTAAAAGAAGAACAAGGCATTATAATTGCTGTAAGAAGCTTCCAATCTAATGAGGGAAATAAAATAATGAATAACCAGCCGGCTGTGATGAGGCACACCTGTAATCCCAGTAATTGGGAGGATGAGACAGGAGGATCCAGGTTCAAGGCAAGCCTCAGGAACTTAGTGAGGCCCTGTTTCAAAATAAAAAATTTTAAAAAAGGCTGGGGGTATAGTTCAGAGGTAGAATGCCCCTGGGTTCAATCCCTAGTACCACAGACACACACACACACACACACACACACACACACACACAAAGTCCAACCAAGAGGGAGTAGTGTAAACCTTATGCCATACCCCAAGCTGAGACAAAGATGGTGGTGGGAACAGTCAAGGTCACTTTCCCTGGGCTGGACAGGTGGGGTCTGGAAGGATGGTCTATTTCTCTGCGTCCTCTTCCACCACCCGCTTTAAGCTATGCTCTTCCATCGCTTAGAATCCTAAAGATACTCCACTTTTGTGTTAACTCCCTCCTAGCCATTACTCGGAGGCCAGAGTGACCTTTTTAAAATGCAAATCTCATGGCATTTCACTGTTTTCAAACCCTCTAATTACACTTAGAATACAGTTCAAAATTCTCAAATTGGCTTAGGAGGCTTCTCCCACCTTAGTTGGCTCCTGCACCATCCCTCAGACACCCCCATACTTCTCTCTTGACGTGTCCCCTTCCCTGCTCCCACTAAGTCGGTATCTCGTATGTTCCTGTGGGACCCTGTGCTTCTCCTTCACAGCACTTATAATGGAAGATAAATGTGTTACTTGTGGACTTATTCACTGACATCTGATACCCTCACTTACTCTAAGCTCTGTGAGGGGTGAGACCATGTCTGTATTTAGACACACAGCTAGCTTAAGGCAGGCAAAATGTAGGCCTTCATTAGGTACTTCTTCAATGAATAATAAGAAATAAAGATCAATCATGCAGTACTTTTAGCAGAGGGAATCAGGCTCAGAAAGTCAAGCACATTAACTCAAAGCCCCAAGTTGCTGAACCAGAAGAGGGACTGTGGCCAGACTATTAATCCCACAGTTTTCATCCAGCTCTAGCACATGGCTCTGAAGTTTGCTCGAGGGCCAAGTCATAGGATCCAATTTTATTGCTGGGACAAAAGGTGATTGAGAGAAGAGACAAAAGGAATTGTTCAATGGTTCATATGAGCAGTTGGACATGTGTGAGAAATGAGAGGCTGACACTCAAAAGAAAAATGGATGCGTGGGTAGTGTGGTTAAGGTATTGACACACAGGCGAGAGATTGGTCTGTTTGACTGGCCTGAGATGTGCACACATACGGCCCAGGGTGAGGCTCCACAAAGACAGCATGTATACGAGGCCAATAGCTAATTAAGAAAAAAGGCTCTCCAGTGGAACGAGTGAATGTTCTGGAAAATACAACAAGGTCAAGTTTCGTTCAATTGATATCTGATCGTGAATTCTTCCTGGGGGTTGTGGACAAGGCAGGATGAGGTTAACAGTGGAAAATAGGCAATCTATTGATATTTTTATATTTGAGGAGTTGGGCTTAATAAATAATGTGTATTCTGTTGAGTTTACAAAGGCTAAGTCTAATCAGGCATGGTGGCTCATGCCTATAATCCCAATACTTGTGAGGCTGAGACAGAAGGATTGCAGATTTGAGACCAGCCTCAGCAACATAGTTAGACTCTTAGCAACCTAGCGAGACCCTGATTCAAAACAAAAAATAAAAAGGGCTGGTGGTATAGCTCGGAGGTGAAAAATGCCTTTGGGTTCAATCCCCAGTATCCCCCCTCCAAAAAAAGGCTAAGTCTAAAGACATAATAATGGAAGAATTGGAAGCCAAAGAAATGGCTTGTGTCTGATGAAGTGCTGGGGGTTGGAGATGAGAGAGGGGCTCATGCTGGCACCACACTCTCCTATCCAGCCAGATCACATCTTGGCCAGGATCCTTCCTTTCAACCAGTGCCAGTCATGAGGAGGAGGTGTGAATCTGGGGCCAAGGCTGAAGCAGAGGGTTGATGAACCACAAAGGGTAGGGCTGCCTCTGCCCAAGCAGAGAAGGCGAAGGCTCTTTTATATTTCCACTGAAAGAAGAACAATGTTTTAACTCAAAACTGGAGGGCTATTAGTTTCCCAACCAAAAGAAAGAGAGTCTCAAATGTGGGATTCCACATAGCAGGGCTGCGTTTGAACTCCCCAGCCCTCAACATCTGCAGCCGGTTCCCTTCTTCAAGCCTTGCCAACTTCTGCTGCAAGGACTGATATCTCCACACACACATGGGTCCTGGCAGCCTCTGCTCAGAACGGCAGGCTGCGGGGAGCCGAGTCAGCGAGGAGGATGAGGGATTCTTTACACGTGGCTTTAACTTTGCTTTGTGACTGAATCTCCACCTACAGCACAACTTTTAGAATGTACAAATCTACTGTGCAGGCTACGAGTACATTCTGTATCTTGTGTGAAAATGTCCCCAGACCTATATAAGGGTAATTAAATGACAGGCTTCCAAAATGAGTAAACACTCTCAGGGTGCTTTTGGTAATACTGCTCGCAGATTTTAGAGAGAGATGATACCTCTTTTCACTGATTTTTACACCGAGAAGACTCCTGTGTGGCACAGCAGAAAGAGCACAGGCTTTGGATGCACACTGGGTTTGAATTCTGTCTGGGTAACCATGCAAAAGTTGCTAACCCTTTCTGAAGCTGTTTTCCTACTTTTCCTCTGGTAACAGGAGAATCGCAGCAACCACTTTGGAAATTTTTGAAAGGACTGGAGATAATATCTGAAAGGACATATGCAAAGCCTGGAATGTAACAGGCTCTCTTTAAATGGCAGCTACATTCGCACCTAACAATGAAAGAAAACAAGGCAGTATTTTTCTTTGTTGGTGTTTTTAACAACCATTTATGAGATTATAAAACTCACTTGGTAACAGTGAACTCAGCTCAGGCATACTGAGCGTCATGGCCCCTGACAAGCCATTTTTACTCTGATTCCTGATTCTAATGACCAGCTATTTCCCCAATACCTTTCCATTTACTCAGGGGCAATGAGGAGGGACTCCATATCCTTAAAACATTTACTCAGGGGCAGTGAGGGGAAGGGCTCCATATTCTTTGTCACAACAAAGATAAGGACCCCTTAAAGTTATCACATCATCACTCAACTTCCTTTTGCCCACCAGCTTGCATTTAAGATTGCTTAAAACACTACCTTGGAAGAGGAAATCCTGTTGAACTACCAACACTTGCATATTATTAGCTATCATTTCTTCAAAGAGGAATACGCCAGCTGCACCTCTCTTGGAAGTGCCAGCCACACTTGCTTCGGCTTCCCAAGAGAATCATTTCATCTCACTCTGTAGGGTTTGAGCCTATGAAGTACAGTTCTTAGAAACCATACAATTACATGAACAGGCTACCCGTTGTAGTGATTGCACTAAAGTGTTGCCAGTCCTCTGCTTTTGTTAGGGATTTACTCATTTGTCACGAATGCGCCATGATCTTTCTTCCTGATAACTACCCCAGACTTCCAAATTGAATGCCTTTTTTTATCCTCTCTCCACATCCCTAAAGCTCAACTGACTCCCAGGAGTCAGCTCAGCTATTACAACTGCTACCAAGATTTTGCAGCTATTCCAAACCTTGGTGACATCCATTTCCCATGAACTCATTCAAAACTATTTCTTAAATACTTGCCGTGTGCAGGGCCCATAGCACTCACTGCCTGCCACTGTCATCTGACATTTAATTATCTGCTGCTTTGGGACATGACTTCTGTCATTACTTAACTCTGGTTATGTAGCTGGTCACTATGTCTCTCCTCTATTCATCAAATTCTAAATATTTTTTTATTCCTAATCCCAGCATATTTCAATGTGATAAAGAAGATCCTTATAAATGTTTTGAATGAAAGAGCCAATGAACTTCCCACCAGACAGTACTTCAGGAAATCATTGTTTATTCTTTTGCACAAATTCTGTTTTTGTAATTTTTATTCAGTATATTTTTTAAATTTGTTGTTGTTGTTTTAGGGGTACTGGGAATTGAACCCAGGGGCCCACTACCTCTGATCTATTCCTCCAGGCCTTTTTTATTTTTTATTTTGAAACAGGGTCTCACCAAGTTGCTGAAAGGGTCTCTCTAAATTGTCAAGGCTGGCCTCAAACCTGAGATCCTCCTGTCCCAGCCTCCTGAATACTGGGATTACAGGGATGCACCACCATGCCCACTCAGTATGCTTTTTAGGCAATGTAAAAGACTCAAACCTAGAGTGGTTTGAAGCCTAACACTTATATTTACAAAACTTCACTCTAAGGCCAGTGCTGGCTGCTTGTGTCTTCCCCTCCTCTGAGCCAAGTCAGGATCATATTTGCCATATATACCAAATTCCTTTCACCTGAAAAATTTCCATATTCTACTGTCACAAAATTCTTAAGTAAAGCATTTTAAAGTAAAATACTTTTGCCTTCTTGATACACACACACACACACACACACACACACACAATTTTAAAATTTGGAATCTCTCCACATAGACAAACACAGGGAAACTTGCCCAAGAATGTTTGTGGATTGAAGAACAAAGACCCCAAGCAAAGTGGTTTGGGTCTCACAAAGAGGAACAGAAATTGTAAAGGAGCTTCATCTAAACATTCTCACACGCTTAGGAAGGTGAAACAAGAGCCAATTTGCCTCCCCTTCTTTTCCAAAAGAGAGAGAAAAAAATTTATGAAAAAAGGGAGTTGTTCCTAGTCATTCAAAACTCCATATACATAAAACAGGGTAAGAAATGTCTCAACACTTCAGATAAAAGTTATTTGGAGAGAGAACACTCCCTTCCATCCCAGGAATGTATGTTGATTAGATGAGGAGGGTGAGAGCAGGTAGACCTACGCCCATTATTAATAATAATAAAATGACTTTGAACTTCTCCAGCCCTTCTCATCTAGGAATTTCAATTTGCCTATTAAACCTCACTTTTACTTTATCACCCTCCCTTGAGGAAATCAGACTGTAACACTTAGAATTCCTATGTTCTCTTGTAGTTTTTAAGTACTTTGTAATCATTCATTTGTTGTTCAAGGCTACAACCTAAATAAGCTAGTAATTACCCACTTATACACGGCTAGGGAAACTGAGACAGAAACATAACACGTAGCCAAGACCACACAGTGAGGCAGCTGCAGAGACAGATTCCAAGCCAACTAGCACTCGATCCAGGGCTGCGGGTGGGAAGACTAGAGCAGTCCATTTTCCCTACTCTTCCTTGTCCCCAGGTAACTTGGGTGGCCTTAGAAGAAGAAATATTGGACCACTAAAAAAAAAATCAACCAAGAAGAAGTAGAATAATGTTAAATCTGAATACTTGAATTCACAAAGACTGGAGAAAGGCTCATTGATAACCCATAATGGAACAGACAAGGGGAAAAAGGAGGTGGGCAAGGTAACGTCATTGCTTTTCCAAAGATTCACTCCTAACCTTCCCAATGGAGAGTTGAAGAAAACAAACATACGTGACCTGTACTTCCTGTATATACTGATATCATTTGATCCCAGCCCAGATCGCCTTGTGGTCCATTCTTCTGCCCCGTCCGCCAAGTACCGGGTAAAGGGCTGGCAGCACCTTAAGTGTATCACATCTCAGATGCTGTCTCAGGCCTCGGTGACAGCGGCATCAGTGACAGATCTTGAGCATTTTAGTCCTCAGAACCTACTCATTTGATGTTAGTGAACTTCTGAAGAATAATTGCTTTAAATACCATATTTTAAAATTCAAATATTATGCTGAAAAAAAAGCAAATACTTTATCAGGCATTTGTGGTCACTTGACCTTTTCCAAACCTAGAATGTTAGCCTTATTAAAATCCACAGCTTTTCTGCCTCTCTCCATTGGGAAAGGGGGGAGGAAAAGACCTAACCCATAGACAAGTATTTTATTTAATTTCAGAGGCCACTGAAGTATTTTATTTCCTTTGTGAACTTTCCAAATGCCTTCTGCCCTAGGCAACAAGCAAGGGGTGAATTTAAGAAGTGGTGAAACCAAAAGCGGCTTGGCTGTTCCTGTGAAAAAGTAAAAATCAACAACGTGTCCAGCAGTTGAGATAAATACCCTCCAAACTCGCTTCTCCTACTTGAAGCAGGGTCATATCAGGCCAGGCCAGGTCATTGTTCCCAATGGTAGTTACTGCCAGAGAAGCAAAATGTCCAGGCAGAGACACTGACTAGAAAGAATCCATTGCCTATCCTATGTGTCTGCCCCAAAGACAGATCATGCACTTTGGCATGGTCTTAAGGCCATGTATAGAAAAGCAAAAATAAATAAACCACCCCTTGATTACTAATCTCAAACTGCAGGCAATGTACGCATGAGATGCCTGGGAATATGTGCTGAATGGTACATTCCACAGAGAAAACCTAGCCCTGCTTGCTGTATTTCTATTAATTTAATACATGAATAGAAGTACTAACATCTGAGGCTGGGAGCCTCTGATTTTCTGTAAAGGAGAATCTATATATGTCTACTCTTCCATTAGCCCATCCTGCAAAACAGCAACAATAAAAAGATGTTCTCCTCCCGATCTTTCATTTAGTTTTCCAGAAATATTGCCAACTTTATCAAGATAAAGCCAGGACTCCCTCCCCCAAAAGCTGAGAAAAACAACAGTTTCAGACATGATAAGCACATTGCAAGAAAAACTGGAGCAAATATGTTCTAGAAATAGGAAATTATGGTAGTGTACTCCTGTAATCCCAGTATTTGAGAGGCTGAGATAGGAGGATCGCAGGTTTGAGGACAGTCTCAGCAACTTAGCGAGATCCTATTTCAAAATAAAAAAGTAAAAGGGGGCTTGGGATGTAGCTCAGGTAGAACATCCCTGAGTTCAACCCCAGTACTGAAAATAAAACAGGAAATTATTTAAAATCTTAAATTAAATACCCTTACACATTCTCTCTCTCTTACACACACACATACACACATACACACACACACACACACACACACACACACACACACACACCACACACGTATGTATATACACTTCCAAACCAAAGGATATATTAAAAGTCCTCTTAAAAAAATACAATTTGGCATGTGATTACCTAGTCAAAATTTACACTGCTGGTAAAAGTTATCCGCTGGATACAGGCACAGCTAACCTGCAAGTTCAGGGGAGAAACTGACTCTTGAAATCTCAATAAAAGGTTAGAAGGCAGTTGCCTTTAGGTTTGGTTTTAAATCTGCCAAGCTGATAGATTTATACACACACACACACGCACACACACACACACACGCACACACACACGCGCGCACACACACACACACATATGTGTGTGTGCACATATACACACAAGTCTTCATTCAAAAACAAAATTGGACCCACTGTCCCCTGCAATTACCTTTCAGTGGCTCAAACAGGGTGTTTGTATTTTCTAGTTGATTAACAGTGCTCACATTTAAATGGCCACAGTCAGCCTCTACAGTCATTAACACCCCATTAAGATGGATGAGAAGAACTTCACACCTTTTGTTTCAGTCCGCTGGGCCGTGGACTTAACAAAACAGCAAGGCACTGATTTAGGGAGGGAAGATTATCTGCACAACCAGACAGGCCAAAACTTCCTTTAAAAACAAACACAATTTTCACATACTTTATAAAACCTTATTTTTGGAGACACTCTTCAAATATCATCTTAAGAATGCTAAACCCAAGGTTTCCCCATACCTGAACGAGTGACTGTATTTGGCATGGTTCTTCAGAAATGTTTACAGAGTTTTGTGTTTCTTCACTATTCTTTCCTTTGCTTGAAGCCTATAATTATGATCAGGAGACTTGTGTTTCCAAGGAAGAGCAGTAGTAACATGAATATCTAGTTACCTTTGAGGAAAAATACTTTATGCAAGTCAATGCATGACAACCAAAACACCGGCTCTGTTTCTCCCAAATGGTTGTGAAAACCTCATGTATTTGGAAAATCTAAGTAAGCGTTGTTTCTATTTAAAGGGAATAAATACAAAGAACCTAAAGGTTTGAGACAAGATACTGCCTTTAACTACCAGAGTGGTCATGGGCACTTGGTATTTCTAATTTCTTTTCAAAAAGCATTCCCTCAAGATCATGCTGTGTTTTGAAAGTGGTGAGTTTGTAGCAAAACTACTTATTCACAAATTTGCAAAACATAGTGTTTCAGGCTTTTGAGTTGGAGTTCTTACAGGGAGAGCAGGACACATCCTCCTTGTAGAGCTCACCTGCATTTAGCTACCAGGTTCATTCTTCTGTGATAGGAGGTCGTCAGTCAATCAACCTGGTATCGCCACTGTTATCACTTTGACTTAAAAGTTAAGCATGAAGCCAGGCATGGTGGCGCACGCTTGTAATCCCAGTACTTTGGGAGGCAGAAACCAGAGGATCCAGGTTTGCCGCCAGCCTCAGCGATCCCTCTCTCTCTCTCTCTCTCTCTCTCTCCTTACTGAGGCCCTCCACAACTTCGTGAGACCCGGTTTCAAAATAAAGTATAAAAAATAGGGCCGGGGGCGTAGCGAGGAAGTAGAACGCCCCTGCGTTCAATCCCTGGTACCGCAAAAAAAAAAATAGTTAAGAAAGGGACCATATTGAATCAAAAGGTGTTTACTGCTATAGCTTCTACTGTTATCTTCCATTGAAACAATTATCTTTAAAATCATGCAGCAAAATGTAAAAATTTTAAAGTAATGACAATATGCATATCTTAAGCCAATCTCATGCCTTTTACACACACACACACACACACACACACACACACACACAACCTGTTATTCCTTGTCATGTTTTTATATCTCATAGGGAAATTATTCCTCCAGGAGCGTAGCCATGTAGCAGTCTGACAGGTTATCTGCACCCATTTTACAGTGGACAAAAGTTCTTCTGGCTATTTGAAAATCCCCGAGTTTTAAGAAACATTAGATTGCTATTTATTCATGCCTAAAATTATAATGTTAATCATTTTCTCTCTACTGTTAGGTTTGAAGAACTATTCGCCGGGCGTGGTGGCGCACACTTGTAATCCCAGTACTTTGGGAGATGGAACCCGGAGGATCTGGGTTCACAGCCAGCCTCACAGCCAGCCTCAGCTCTCTCTCTCTCGCTCTCTCTCTCTCTCTCTCTCTCTCTCCCTGTCTCTCTCCCTGTCTCTAAAATTCACCCCCCCCTCATCTCTAGGATTTCATACCCTTTTTACTATATCATTAATTTCTTTCTCGGTATTGGATCTTTCTCATCAGTATGCAAGCATGATCCAGTTTTTCTTATGTTAACGAAATTCTTTGATCCTGTTATGAACTGCATGTTTATGTTCCCCCAAACACCCTGAACCCCAATTGGATGGTGTTAGCAGCTGGGAACTTTGGAAGTAATTAGGTCATGAAGGCGAAGTCACCGTGATGGAATAACATCCTTATAAGAAGAGAAAAAGAGTAAAATCCCTCTCTCCATCATGTGAGGATACGATGAGAGGATGGCTATCTGAAAACCAGGAGGGGTGCTCTCACTAGACACCAGAGCTGCTGGCATCTTGAGCTTGGATTCCCTAGCCTCCAAGACTGTGAGAAACAAAAGCTTGGTGCTTAAGCCACTCAATCTATGGTATTCTGTCCTAGCAACCTAAGCTAAGACAGATCCCATATCGCTCTCCCACTGTCATTTCATTTGTCTGCTCCAATTCACAGGAAATTTTTCCAAAAGAAATTTTCACATTCTTACCACCCATCCATTTCCCTACCTACCCCATTTGTTTTCTGTTCCCCCCATGGCATTGATATCCTTGTCACAACCACCAATGACAGGCTCCATCTTATTAATTCTATGAATACTTCTCTGACCTTGTCTTCATTGGATTCTCAGTTGCGTTTCATATGATGTCTGTTTCCCTGTTGCTGAAACACACTCCCGCTTTCTACTCTGTGGTGGTTTTCCTCTACCTCTCTTGGTAGTACTTCTCAGACTCACTTATTTAGTTCCTAGGCATCCATCTGACCTCAGATTTTAGAATGCTCCAGGGCTTGGTCCTGTGTTCTTTTGTATATTCTAGTGGGAGCAATAGATAGTATTAAATCAAGTGAACCAGGGAGAAGTGGACCATTCTGCTTATTCAACATCTTTTTCACCTGGTGTTATGGTTTAGATATAGAATATCCCCTAACAGAGCTCATGTATTAATGTTCAGAAGTGATCCAATTGAATCATGAGGGGTCTAATCTCACCAGTGGATGAATCCATTATAATGGATCTATTGGACAATAACCTAGGCATGAGGGGTGCAGCTGGAGGAGGTGGGTCACTGGGTATGTGGCCTTTAGGGACAGTGCATGTGCCCATGAACCCCCTATATGAGTTCTCTCTCTCTCTTGCTTCCAGTCTCTGTAATGTGAGAGTAGAAGCCTTGTGCTCTCTTGCTCTGCTCCCTATGCCAAGCCCTGAGCTCCACACACTTCACCCGGCCTAACATGGATTGAACCCCTGAAATCTTCAGAACTGTGAGCAAATAAATCTCTTTCCTCTAAGTTATTGTCACCAGATTTTTTGGGTCAGGGCAGTGTGAATAGTGATTGAAACACCTGGGGAGCCAGCCAATGAGCAAGGTGGCTTACTGGAGCAAGAAGAAAATCTGTAGAGATGGTATTTAGAAAGTAGACATGACCAACAGTGCTAAATGCAACCAAAAATTAAATGAAATATCCTGTGGAGGTGTGGACATGGAAGTTATTAATGACCTTACAGAGAACCAGCTCATTGGTGTGGTGCAGGCAGAAGGTAGCTGAGAGTTGCTGAAGCTCTTAGTGGTGAAGGAGCAGACGTAGGGAGAGAGATGACTGTTGAATGCCTAGATACTAGCACACAAAAAAGTAAGTAGTGTGGTTTGTACTTGGATGGAAGTTAACTCTAATCAGACCCCAATTGGAAGTTAGTTAGTGCTTAGAGGAGCTTAATTAGGAATCCAGACTTCAGAGGCACTAAGGCAAGTGCTTCAAATATTCTCAATCTACCCCAGATACTTAATTAGCATAATGAATGTTAGAAATAAATTTTCTTTTATTCAATGAGTAGGGTTCCTGATATTTGCATAACAAAAGAGATTTATAGAGGCTATGATTCCCACCTTAAAGAAAGTAAAGAATCCACAACCCTAACATCCTAATAGCTTCTAACTAGAGCCCAGATCTACAGTCTATTGGCTCATATATCTTCCCCACACATTGGGCTCCAAAGCCGAATCCAACTAGAAGGCTTGCACATTATTAGGCACTTACATGAAAAATTTAGGGTAAATTTTTCATGTAAGTGCCAAAGGACAGCACATAAGGACTCAGTTGATTTCATAGGATCAGGTTGTATGAATTTTGTGCTTATTTCCCCATAAATATGTGTATAAGTAGCAGATTTCAAACTGAGACTTGCATTCATTATAACATTCCACTTGGAAGTGAGGTTAAAAGGAGGAGTCATAAAGCCCTATATACCTCTAGAGGTCAGAGTCTACCACGTTTACCAAAATAACCATTGTTAACCTTGAATTTATTTATTTACTTACATATTTATTTATTATGTGTCGGGCACGGGGTGCTGGGGATTGAACCCAGGGGCATTCTATCTCTGAGCTACACCATCGGGCCTTTCTTTTCTTCTTCTTTTCTTTCTTTCTTTTATTTATTTAATTATTTATTTTTAAACAGGGTCTTGCTAAGTTACCGCACACTGGTCTTGAACCTGCAATCCTCCTGTCTCAGCCTTCCAAGTACTGGGATTACATGCATGCACCACTGCTCCCAGCTTGAACTGTTAATTTAACTTGAGGTCACTGGCTAATAACTCTGTAGAGAAATGTAGCTCTGAAAGGAAGGAAAAAGCAGACAGTAGATGGAAGGAGTAAGCTTGAATCACGAAAAGAGTTTTCATGTTTGTTTATGTCTTGCTTTTAAATAGAAGAGAGAGGAGAGAAAGTGAAAGATTTTAGACAAAGAACTAAAAGAAAAAAACTGAAAAGCTGAGTGGTAGCTGAAGAGCAGAGGAAGAAGGCCCATAAAGGCACTGAGAGGCCTTAACAATAACAGTCTCCTCCCAGAATGAACACTGGGAAGGAAGAGCAGGGGAGAGTGCAGTGGTAGGTATGTTTTTACGTTTTAAAATGGATTTAGAGGAAATCTTACCTACTTCTCTCTGAGGTGAAATACAAGTCAAATCATTCTTTGAGGATATATGGGGTGGTGGGTAATTGGACATTTTTTAATTGTTCAAATTTAGACTTGATCAATGGAACTCAAGTTTATTATTTAGAGTCTCAGGGGTTCATTATTCTGAAGATATCAAAACTGTGCTTGTGAAGAATACAAAAGGCCAAAAACCAAATCTGTGAATTCCCAGTGGAAACTTATTTTTACTTTTTCCTACAGTTTCTTTATTTCTATTGTTCAAATGGGAGAAGATCCGTGCGTTTGGGAATTGGATCTCTGCCTTGTAAAAAGGGGTGTGATGTCCATTACCACATAAATACCTCAGTGCAAGGGTGTAGTCCCTCCTGCAGCCAGCCGCACCCTCACTTCCAGAAGGGAGAGAGGAGAAGACCTGAAGACTACAAATCGAATTTCTTCCTTTTCGCTTTTCTTATTTTATCTCTTAAGTAATTTGGGAACGGGAGCCTGCTTGCATTTACCTGGTTTTGAATTTATCTTAACCAACTTTGGGGTTATTGTTCATTTCACAGCTGCCATTCTAGCTTCTATTATATTCCGTTTCAAATCCAACACTTAAAATCATTATCTTTTAGATACCAGTCTGGTGGGAGAGTGCAGGCTCTAGATTGCTGAGAAACAAAAATTTTAGCTTCTATACTTACTACTATTTTTGTGTTAAGTAGAAATAGTGGTTAGCATACAAAAAAGTCTTTTGTTCTGTTTTCTTCTTAACTTTTATTTTTTTCTTCCCATCCGAAGCTCCAGAAAACCAGTGTTTGACAGGGAGGTTATATGCAAAATGCAAAGGTTAGAAAGCATGTGAATTATTTGTGCATATGGTCTGGAGTCTGGGTATTATTGAGAGCTGGAAATCTGGAGTATTTCATCTTGATTCTAAAGCCCTGTGGAATGCTTTGGGTGTCTCGCCACATGGTGGAAAAGATGGGAGAAAACTGGCAGAGGTTCTCCCATCCCACCCAGTTTAACTGATGGAGACAGGGCAATTCTGCTGGAAGAGTCTGCTGGCAATCTGTAGGTCTCAGCTTGCTCCTCTGTGCCTTGCTGAGAGAAAGAGCTGTTGGAAGAGAATCAAGCCATGAAGCTTTTGCCGCTCTAGTTTAAAGCTTATGAAAGCAAATGATCTCCAGGGCACTAATCCTTTCACCTTGGTAAACATGCAACAAATCTACTCCAAAGAAAAGCTGAAAGACATCCCATTTCTCCTCCTGCAGCAACTCAGATACCTGCAGGCTCCAGACTGACTAATAGGTGTCTCATGAGTCTCCACGGAAGGAGAGACATCCTAAGAAAACAAAAAATAAAATAAAATAAAAGACAGAAGTTTGAAGATTAAAAAAAATCATGAATTCCCATAAATCCCAAAGTTGGTCTTACTAGAAGCGATGTGTTATTCCTCCTGCCCTTAGCCACACAGATATAGTTTGACAGAAATCAACATAGGTTGTTAATAGTCATTTTGCTGTATTTTTAAATTCACAATAGAATGTCAGGTTTTGTGTTGTTTTACTTTTTAATCAACCTCATTCTGTCCTATTTACTGGCACAATCTCCCTCAGCAACTTGCTGTGTCAGGGAATGACTTTGAGAGGCAGTCTATTAAACTCAAACCGAAGGGGTTTTTTCTTCCTCCTGTAGATCTATGTACCAGTTTTAATTATTGATTAAAAATAGTTTGTGATGGATAAAAATACACACTGAAGGTGGGAAGTAAAAACACAAACAAACACCCAAACATAAGGGTATTTCCCCCCAGGTCGTACATTTCTTTTAAATCATGGGTATGGATTGCCAGTGTACTTGAGGACATTTGGCAGTCGGTAATAGTGTTCTCATCTCTGGAAATCTAATATCAGGTCAAACTGGTGATTTTATGGGCCCTTATCAGAAAACAGGAGCATGAAAAAATAGCATCTGATATATAGTCCCTAGAGAAAGTGGTGAAGCAACCTGGCACCAAATTACAGGGAAACTCCAATTACGGATGTTACACCAAGATGTTAATCAATAAAGCTATGACTTTTCCCCACCAAAGACCCATCACTTGGTGAAATACCTGAGCTTGCTTCTAAAGCCCAGTCTCTGGACAGTGTGGGAAAAGAGAAGAAAAAATGAAGGAACTCACTCTACATCGAATCCTACTATCTTTAAAGAAAGTTAAGAGAAATGCACTATGGGAACGAAGGTAGGCAACCAACAAAATGAAAATGTCCTTCCTGATAATAGAAAATCCCCCCTCGAATGTTCTCCCTTCAGAAATTTGCAAAAAAAACTTCAGCTTTCACCCATTAAAAACATTAGCAGAGGTGTGGCAATGATGGCAGATTTTCTGCCATCTAGAAATGAGACAAATGTAGCTGGAGAACTGAAATGCCCCCTTCTTCCCAGGAGGCAGACTGAGGGACCAGATGAGGAATGATGACGTCTTGACGGGCCATCATAGGAATGGTTGTGCATTATAGAAGGGAAGGGGTCAACATGGGGAGGAAGTTGGAATTTGAGATCAGACCAAACCTTATGGATACAGGGCAAAGATCCTTGAAAGCTGGTGGTATGATGCAGGGTAGACATATAAAGCACCTGATTTCACCAAGAGAATTAATCAAGTGAGATTATAAACCCAGGGGATTGAAACAACCATCTCTCGAGGGACCACAGGCAGTATTCACAGTCAGTTTCGAGATCCCCTACTGCGCTGTCACTGCCTTTTGTTAACCCTATCCATCTTAGTCCCAGTCACATGGACTCCTTGTGTGGCAATAGTGTAGAAAACAAAGGGATGGGGTAGGAAAGGGATTTGTAGCCTGCCCAGGATCGGTCTCTCTTGGCAAAGAGTGAGCTCTACTCATGTCACCATTGAGCCTGAGTTCAAGGGTTCAAGAGAACAGCCACAGCAAAGGAAGGGTTGTCCCAGAGGAAAGGTGTGACAGAGAAGGGTTCCTGGTGCTGAAGAGCACCAGGAAGTGGAAGGTAAAACGTAAAACCACCCCCTTTCCCATCAAACACAAAAATATGACTCATGATGAGGAATGTGGGGAGGTAGATGATTGGGTTAACTGTACTACATTTTTTTCTTATCTCACTACCTAAAAATCAGTGTTGTCTTCACTATATATAGCCTTTCAATAGCATCTTCCAAGGTACCCAGTTTCTAGCCAAAGTGTTTAGCACTGGAGGTTTTCTAAAATGGTGATTATCAGTCAGGAATCATCAGTGGAAACCCCTACACACACACACACACACACACACACACACACACACACACACACACTCACACCTAAAAACAGCCTAGAACTCCCCTACCAAAATCATCCATTCCCTCTCACTATTCATTTATTTAACAAATGTTTATAGCAAGACAGAATGCAGCAAGATTGTTTTTTCCAACACTGTGTTTTTCCTTCTGAACTTCCTGTGACTTTCCCCTCAGTCAGCCAGAGGCAAGCACATAGCCTTGAGGAGAAGTCGATTTTGGATATTTGTTTTTAATTTCTAAAACAGTCTCTAGAGAACCAAGAGAGAGGGCCTGAGGGGAGTAAACGATCAAGTTCAGGCCATAAAAATAGAACAGGTAAAAGAACAGAGGGTTGAGGAGCATGTGTAGAGGCCTGGGGGCCTCTGGAGGGAGGTGACCCAGGCCCTGAGGCCTGCAGAGAGCTGGGGGCAATGCTGAAGACCACCCCTCAGGATCCAGGAGCTCGGCACGGTGAGGAGGAGAGCTGTGGGGATGTTGTCGGTGATGCTGCAGAGGAAGGACCTCCACTGGACACCACCTTTGCGTCCCTCGGAAGCCTCTGCAGAAGGGCCCCTCCCTCGCCACGCCTGGGACTTCCTAAGCTCATCTGAGCTAACTTTCGAGAACTACTCCTGGCCCTCTTTGTACAATCCCCAAATGAGCATAACCCCTCAAAACACAAAGTGGGGTTGTCTGCACCCAGGCAGTGGTAGTGGCCTCAAACTGTAGAGGGTAACCTCAGGGAGAGGGGACAGCAGTGAAAGAGTCACACCTTTGCTGAGCCTATGTGCCAGGATTTTGTTATGTGGACTCAAAGAACTTAAGACATCCTTACAGCTCTCAAGCAGGGTGTAAGAGGTTTGAAAGAGGGTTGTAAGCAGGTGTGGTTGTGCACGCCATAATCCCAGTGCTTGGGATGCTGAGACAGGAGGATCACAGGTTCAAGACCAGCCTCAACAATTTATCCAGACTCTCAGTAACCTAGGGAGACCCTGCTTCAAAATTTAATTTTTTTAAAAAGGGGCTGGGGTTGTAGCTTGGAGGTGGAATCCCCAGTACCAAAGAAAGAGAGGTGTAGAGTGAGAGAAAATAGATAAATAGATACCCATAAGAAAGAATAAGGAACATTGTCTCACCTATAGGAACATAGAAGAGAGTCTCCTAACCAGATTTCTTTTTTTTTTTTTTTTTTTGCTTCAGCTGAGTCTTAAATGATTAATAGAATTTAGCCACGGGGGAGGTATATTAGTTTCCTATTGCTGCTATATAAAAACACCACAAATTTAGTGGCTTAAAACAACAAACATTTACAGTAATGGAGGTCAGAAAGCTGAAACGGGTCTTACTGGGCTAACATCAAGTGTGGGGAAGCTGCATTCCTTCTGGAGGCTATGAGGGAAAATCAGTTTCTTGCTTTTAGAACTGCAGCATTACCTGGTCCATGGCCCCTTCCAGCAATGGCGTCATTGGACTTCTGCACATCCCCTTCTCTGACTCCAGCCCTCCCTCCTCTGAGGACCCTTGTGATCCCATTGGCTGCATGCGGATAACCTGGGCTAACCGCCCCATCTCAAGATCTTAGCTTAGCCACATCTGTAAAGTCCTTTTACCATTTAGGGTAACACATTCACAGGTGTTAGGGATTATCCTCTGCCCACCACAGAAGAGTTCCAGGCAAAGGCAAAGGCCACTGTAAGGCCTAGAAGACAAAGAACAGAGTGAGTGGGGCCCTGAGTTGATAAGACTGGGATGAAAGGGAGCGTGGCAGGAGTGATGACAGAGGGCTCACAGGGGCAGGAGAAAACAGGCCAGGAAGGCCCTTACAGTCCAGTTCAAGAAACTGGATTTTACAAGGGAAGCAGTAAGTGGCCACACATGAATTTTAAGCAGAGGCCCAACGTCATCAGATTTGCCTTCTAGAAAAATCATTCTGCCTAATTCAAGTTTGAGAATGAGGGGAAGTGGCTCAGGTTTCAGACGGACATGGATATGATATTAAATTTCATGTCAATCCCAATCCTCTGGAGGCTCCTTCATTCCCACCTTTCAAATCTCAACATCTACCCTACATGGTGCCCAGTTGTTTGGTTACGGGGATGCCCAACAGTTCCCCCAAATCAAAGTGCTCCTTGTATGTTGCTTTGGCTTCAACCGATCCATCTTTTTTGGCTTATTTCTTCATATGGTAAATTATCCTGGGAAAATATACACAAATTTGGAGGGGCTGTGATGGATCTTTGGTGTTTCACCAAGATCCCACAATTCGTGACTTGGGTGCCTGCTCACCCAACCACCTGGAGGATTGCCCACACACTCTCAGATTAGCCTAGCCAGGAATTGCCCTGCACTGAAAGGAACTGCCTTCCCAGGGTTGCATCCACTCCCCCTAGGCAGCTCACATCCGAAGACCAGTCCAGGCAGGAGTAGGAAAGGCCCAGCCCTCTGGCTTCCATGTGAACGCTCTCTAAAGGCTTTCTATGGAGTGTGCCAAGGCTCTTTGCATCTGAGCCACGTTCAACTGCTTCCTCTTCACAGCCCTATATTCCTCCATTTCCTAGTATGGCACCAACTGTGATTGGACTGGTTCAATGGCTGTGTGGGGGAATAGGGCATCCCTTTATCACAAACAGATGAATGTATGATACAGTTTGGTATTTAGAATGGATCCAAAAGATGTCAGTGAGTAAATCCCCCCAATAGAGTATCAGGTGGTGCTCCTAGTCATCCACTCTGCCTGGAAAAGAAACAGCCTGAGGCAATATATTACAGGGAGTGGGAATGGCTTGCCTGGTTGGTCAGGTCCTGGGAGGAGAAAGATTAAAGGATCAGGGACAATGAAGCAAAGACGTATGTGGATATGGGAGTGGACACAGGACACAGAGTCTAAAGATCTTTGTTATCATCTATTAATGCCCAAAAGATTACCTACTCCAGAAGAGGCACTAATTAGCGAAGTGGACAGGATGACTTGGATGTTATACAACCTCTGTCATCAGCCACCCCAATGCTGGTGAAATATTGGCATGGAAAAGTAGCCACATTAGCAGAGATGGAAAATGTGATTGTCCAAACAGCATGGGCACCCCACTCACCAAGGCTTATCCAGTTAATCTGCTCCTGAATGGACAATCTGGCAGCAACAAAGACCAGAACTGAGCCCCCGCTATAGCATGGTCCCTTGTAGAGATTAAACATCACATGGTGGGCAGTCAATTACATTGGGCCCCTTCCATCCTAGAAGAGGTAGTATAACAGCATTGGATCCAGGATAGAAGGGGTTCAGTGCTAGTGGCATTCGCCTTGCCTGGAATTGACCAAAGTAGAAGGCTTCTATGAGATGAGATAGCAAGGGTCTTACCATATTTTAAAGTAATGCTCAATCACTTAGGGTTTTCTGAACCAAGTGAGCAACTATCTAGTAAAGAGAGGAATTTCTTTCCATGAGGACTCATTTATTTAAAAGCAAATGGACAAATGAACAAGCTCACTAGCTATGGCCTCAGAAGAACACGGTGGCCCCTCAGGGTTAAAGTTTGAATCCTCCCATCAGATAAGCCACCTAGACCAACAGAGGTGCCAGCTGGCGCATAGGGGAATAGAGAAGGGGTAGTAAAGGAGGGAGATGATGAGTATTAGTTGCAGCCCTGAGACCAAGAGCTGTGGCAGGGCCTAGAGTTCCTCCTACAAACCCTACTGTAGTCGTCGGAATCCTGGAGTCACTCCCAGGTGAGATGACTCTATCATACAAGGCAAGTGGATCTGAGCTGCACCTCCTTTCAAGGACTGAGGTGCTCATTTCCCAGCTGCTGGGGGTATGGTTCGATGACAGCCCACAGCTGAGTCCCTCCGCAGGGATTGCCCTCAGTTGCAAGAAGCTGCTTTGCCCCAAATTATACCCATATGAAATCACTAGTAGATGAGGGGCTATAAAAGCCTGAAGCCTTTGCCTCAATCCAAGGCATCTCAGAAGAGCCATCCCAGTTTGAGTGCCCCACAGGGGACTGGCTGCAGCTCTGTTGCAACTACATCACAGTTCATCTTCTCCTTTATGCAGCCCAGCTTCCCCCTTCCCATTAACAGTGTCATTCCCAACTCCACTCCCAATAAACCAGCTGCACCCAAATCTCAGTTCCAGAGTCTGCTTCCCATGGAACCCAAATCATAGCGGTTGGCTTCTTTTTCTGTTTTTTTGGCACAATTCAATCTATCATAAAGCCTTCTGTACAGCACTGTGCAAGTTGCATAAGCTTGGAGTGTTCATACTTTCAGTATTATAAACAAGAACAGGTTACTGAGCCTGTGGTTATCATTCCTAGGTAAGTCTAGAGCTATTTTCCTGTAACAGAATATTACACACCTGCAAGAATTCTAAGAAATAAAATATAGTCTATCACAACCTAATATGTTTTAGAAATAACTTATATATTATGTACTCTTATGAATATTTGCCAGAGGAGAATCTATTTAAATTTTTGCTCAGTAGTCTTTATCTCTCTTGGATTAAGTGCTTGGAATACCTTTTGGTCCACAGATAGTGGCTTAAATGCCAAAGAGGAAACTTTTTCTTTCTAATTTCTTGCTACTGTGTTGTACACATTTCTTAAAATACATCTTTAAACTGTGTTGTATTATAGAATACTCTACCAACAGAGAATGATGTTTCTGATTGAACTATTATTGAAGACAAGAATCCAAAGACCAGACAGGGTGGTTTTCCAGATTCAACTTGCTAGATAATTCTGAGTCCCAATACCCCGAGTTTCTTCATTTTAAATATCTCACATTTTCAAGAGTGACATAAAGCTAACATTTTTATATTATCAGTTTTCTCGGTCTTGTTCCTATCACTATGGGGATCTCTATTTAGATGTGTCATAGGCTTTTGTCAAGCTATCACAGTCAATACAAGTCTTGACTTCTCTTTCCCTCTGCCAACAGAGCAACTCTGGCCCAGTCTCAGAAAGCAGCATCACTGTCTACCTTGTTGACCAAGTCAAAACTCCATTTAATGCATCTTTTCTGGGCTCCAAAAGCAATCCATCACCATATCATGTCAGCTTTATGTCCAAAACAGGTCCTGAAGCTGACCTGTGCTGTCCCTGTCATTTCTACCCTGCAACAACCCCTACTTGGTCTCCCTACCTCCATTCCTGCCCCTTCAGGTCACAGAACAATCAGAGAGAGAAAAAAGTTTAATGTAAAGCCAAACACATTATGATCCTGCCTAGTCCCTAATGCTTCCTGTTGATAATAAAATAAAGACTCCTTATCATAGCCTACAAGCCGCTCTACCATCTCTGCCCTTCCTCCCTCCTGAGCCCCCGTCATCTCCTCTTCACTCTCTGCCTCCAGACACTTTGGCCTTCATTGCTATTGTAGTTTTGCTCAAATGTGACAATTTCCTCTCCACCTTTGAACTCCTGCTCTGCTCCTTCTGCCTGGACTGTCCAGCCCCTGGCTCTGTAGGCTGCGTCTCATCATCGGTCTTAGCGGAGCTGTGACCTCCTGAGAGGCTTCCTCGACCAGCTGCAAAACAAGCCCCTGCACTCCTCTGCCCAGGCACGCATTAGCAGATCACCCTGTCTTACTGTTTGTGGACTTTCTTATTATCATTTATTCTAATTTTACATGTATTCTTTCTCTCTTACTGATCCGTGAAAATAGGGACCTTATCTGACATATTGCTGGTGAATATTTTTTACCATACCTAGACAGTACATGGTGGTCAATAGATATTTGTTAAATGAATAAATAGATGATGTAAGAAATAATATAAATATGTAACGTATTTATATATAGTAAAATTATTTATATATTTTAAGATATATTTATATAATATACAAGTATTTATATAAATATATATAAGTAATATAAATAAGTATATAAAGGACTTTATAATACATAGGGCAAGTGCTTTAGCATTATACAGAGAATGAGCTTTGGATATAATAAATATGTATTAAATTAAAGGTAAAAAATGTTCAGTATCACCAATCATCAGGAAAAGGCACATCAAAACCATAATGAGATCATTGCCTCACTCCTGTTAGAATGACTATTACCAAACAGACCAAAGATAACTAGCATTGACCCTGGCAAGGGTGTGGAGGAAAGGGAGCCTCGTACACTGTTGGTGAGAATGTGACTTGGTAGAGCCATTAGGCAAAACGGTATGGAAATTTCTCAAAAAATTCAGAAGAGAACTTCCATGTGATCCAGTAGTCCCTCTTTTGGTTATATATCCAAAGGAAATAAAAGTTACCTATGCTCCCATGTTCACTGCAGCATTATTTATAATAATCAAGAAATGAAAGCAACCTAAGTGTCCACTGATAGATGAATGAAGAAAGTGTGGTACCTATACGCCAGGAGAATGGGACTCACCTATAACCCAGAGACTCAGGAGGCTGAGGCAGGGGGATCGCCGGTTCAAGACCAGCCTGGAAACCTAGCTCAGTGGTACAGAGATACTGCATTCAATCCCCAGTATGGAAGGAAGGAAGGAAGGAAGGAAGGAAGGAAGGAAGGAAGGAAGGAGGAAGGAAGGAAGGAAGGAAGGAAGGAAGGAGGGAGGGAGGGAGGGAGGGAGGGAGGGAGGAAGGAAGGAAGGAAGGAAGGAAGGAAGGAAGGAAGGGAAGGAGGGAGGGAATATATTGTGTGGAAGGGTGTTTATGCACAACAGAATATTATTCAGCTTTAAGAGAAGGAAATTCTGACATTTCCAACAGCATGAATGAACCCGGAGGACATTTATGCTAAGAGAAATAAGCCAGGCCCAGAAAAACAAATACTGTGTAATCTCACTATATGTAGAATCTAAAAAAGTCACACTCACAGAAGCAAAACGTAGAATGGTGGTTAGGGATTAGGGAGTGGAGAAAATAGAGATGTTGATCAAAGGGTACAAAGTTTTAGTTATGCAGGATGAATAAACTCTTAAGACCTAATGTGCAGCATGGTGACTATAGTTAGTAATATTATGTTGTATACTTGGAATTTTTTGAGGGTAGAACTTAACTGTGATTACCATACAAACAAATGATGTGAGGTGATGGATACATTTATATTGTGTGTGTGTGTGTGTGTGTGTGTGTGTGTGTGTGTGTGTGTATGCTTGATTTAGTTATTTCACAATGTAGACATATCTCAAAATATCACACTGTACACCTTAAATATCTATAATTTTTATTTTTCAACCAAGTATCAGTACAGCTTTAAAATGTGTCTCTATCAACAGTACAAAAAGCCTTCTTTGTTGTTTTCTTGTAATCTTAAGGGTTATACCACAAACTGTATTTTCCATATTCTAAGACAAATACATTTTCTCACATTTTAAGTTTCTACACATGTTGCAATTCATGGGTTTATTTAATTCAGTAATGTTTCTTCTAATCATAATATTAAAGTGAATACTAAATATTGTTGAACTGAACACAAGAACGGACACACTACCTTGTAAAGGACTGAACAGGAGTGTGAGACACAGGACACAGGACGAGAGCACTGCTGGAGTAGGACCACAGAGAAGCCTTCTCTGCCGATCTGACTGACGGAAGAAAAGGAACTGAACCCCTGCCTACGATCTCATTAACACGGAGCTCCAGCCAACCAAGTTAAATGAAACCTGGGTCAGAAAGAGAAAAATACATGTAAATGCAACTTTGACATTATAAATGGAAGTCTCACTAAATTGTAAAGAAAATTAAGAGTTTTGAAAAACTGTAGCTTTCTCCTGTCAATGGTTTTGATAGCTTTATCCACAGCTCTGAAGTTTCCCATTTATACATCATTTACCCTGTTCAATTTTCTTTCTTTAAAGTGAGAGAAACCACTAATACTTAATTTTCATATTTAGGCAGTGTTAACACCTAAGAAGTGTAGAGTGAATTCAAGTTCACACTTCTACTGCTATTAGTCAGGTGAAGAACATTTAATTAAAGCAGTGAGGTTTAATAATTTCTCATAGTATTGTTACCTGTGGTCTAAGCACACCTCACCCCTAAAGATAAAACTAAGTCCCATGGTATCAGAATAAATCGGAAATAGCATTCCTGTTTCCCTCATCTCCATCAGTTCTAAGTGGCCAGTGGGAAGCAGGGACAGATAAGCCTCTAAATCATAGAACCAATACAATCCCTGTGTCTTATGTTCTAAAGGGTTTTTCCTTGCATACTATTATGATTGGTGTTATCATTCTGCAACACTGGTTTAAGAAGGATTTCCACAGCCAGGCTTAGTTTAGAAGAATATCATTATCAATCTGGGTGTGGTGGCACACACCTGTAATCCCAGTATTTGGGAGGCTGAGACAAGAGGGTCCCAAGTTCGAGGCCAGCCTCAGCAACTTAGTGAGAACCTGTTTCAAAATAAAAGGCTCATGTGTTGAAGGCTTGGTCCCCCGTGCATCAGTGTCCAAGGAGGGGCTCTGGGGAAGTGATTAGATGATGGCTCTGAGCTCATCAATGGAGGAACCCATTGATAGGTCCCTAGCTGAATCTTGTTGAACAGTGTGGGTCCTTGGGAGGAGGAAAACAGCCAATAAACAAACAACATAATTATTTCAGATAGCGACTAGAGTAACAGGTGAACCAGAGTGCCTATAAGAAGGGCAATATCATACAGGACCATCAGTAACATCTCTCTACGGAGATAAGAACTGAATGGTAGAAGGTGGGGTAGGAACAGAGGGAACAGAGAGTGAAGAAAGCTCCGGGGCCAGGATGCTCAGCATATCTGGATATCTGGGGAAAGCCAGTGTGCCAGATGCAGCGTGAGAATGGGCCAGAAGAGACAACAGACCACAGACAATGCAGGCCTGTTCTCTGACCTCACCCATGGTCACATCATGGAGAAGACCGCAGGTCATTACAAGGAATGAGGATTTTACTCTCGGAGCAACAGGAAGTCATTAGAGGGTTTTAAGTCAATGAAGACACAATTCTACGCTTGTAAAAGATTCTAGACAATGGAAAAATATCCTGAATTAAGGATATTTGGCATGTGCCTTAATGTGTTCACTAATTTTCATTTTCTCCTGTTTGCATCTTCTAAAATAAGCTTAAAAGTGGGTGGATTGTTATCATTCTACCCACACGTTTCCGGCATTTGCTCATTAGCAGAAATGCTCCACCATGGAACTTTAGAGCAATTGCTATAAACCCTAGGAAGGATTATAAACAGAACCAGTTCCAAAAGTGGAGGAGTGAAAAAGAGGAAGGGCAAACTATATACCACAGAATAGTGAGACTGTCCTTGGAGGTGTGGGGATCTGAGGCTCACCTGGTGTCATACTGGGGTCTTTTTAGACTGTTTTGCTTGCTGTCATTGTATTGGGGGTTTTGATTTGGGGTCTTCAACTGATGTGCTGAAATGACATTTCACTAGCTCTTTGCCAGGGAAATATTCAATAGATTCAGAACCAGAAGCATGCAGGCACCAGCCCATCAAAACAGATACTATACCTGGAGCAAGGGCTTGGGGCCTCGCCTGTGCCAGGAATTACCTCTTGAGTCTGTATCATGGCGAGGCCCAGGTGGATCCAGGGAAGGGACCACGATGGCCGGGGCATGTTGGAATGGAAGGCATTTTAGGACAGTGGCTATTTATCAACTGCAGAAGTCATCTGAGGTTTAAACAACTCTTCTGGCCATACCGACATTGCTGCCTGCACTGCCCTCTCTCCCAGACTCTCTGTAATTTAACAAAGAGCATTCTGAACTGGGTGTGTCCAGCAGAAACAGGCAGGAGCTGGTTTCACATGAAGTTATGTCATTTCTCCCCTTTTAATACTTGGGCTGTTTACATAAGAACAATCAAACGTATTGGCTGGAAAATTCCCCTTACTGTGAGACTGATTCCCATAATATGTTTTTTGCTGGAGTAAGCTGCTGGGCCAAACCAGCTCTGTTAGGAAAACACCACCCACCTCAGTCTGGTCAACCCCTGAACCAGACTGTTGTCCTCATGCAGACACCAAGTAAGACTATAATAGAGGATAGTTTGCCAGTGAATGTTAGTTGCTTAGCCAACAATTTAGTAATAAGGGCATTGTATTGGGCATACTGGTGGTTATTATTCTTGAATGTAGAATAATACAGCATCTACTTTGGGTATTAAGAACCATGCAGTCTTTCTCTCGAGGAGCTTTGATCAATTCCACACCCCCATCTGAAATATCAGTAAAACTTCTAATAACTCAGACATCTCTCAGTTTTTTAAATCTTTAACTCGTATAACTTTTCAAGTGGCCACAGTGATTATAACTCATAGGAATAAACATATAAAATGCAATGAAACATTTAAATCCATGGAACACAAAGTAAACAGCTGTATTATTAAACCATTCTCATGGTGCTTTTGAACACATTATACTGGAAGCACCCCATACATCAACGCAGTATCTAGCTCTGTGACTTCTGTCTGTTTTTGCTCCCCCAATATCAATGGGGATTTTTTTTTCCTTGCAGGAAAGAGCTGAGAAAAACCATTTACATTAGCCTAATCTTAAGGTTTCTTTTTATAACATTTCCCCAGCTATCTAATACTTTCACATTAAAACTACTTTTCTCTTTAAAGAAAAATAATACTATAACAGAACCCAGTTTGTTTTTAGAATAGTGTGAAAAATGTGGCACAATATACTCTTTCCTTTTTTTCATTACATTTTAATATTTGTAGTCACTTTTAAAATTATAATTTAAGAAGGCCATAGCCACCAGCGAGTTTCTATAAGGATTAGTCACAAAAATATATATCTACAGTTTTGTTTATATTTAAATCATAATTATTCTCTTTAGCTGTCAAACCAAGTTTTAATTTAATTTAAATATCTGCTGCTTATTATTTTAACACCATAATAAAAATTTGAAATGAAAACATGTTAAAAGATCAAAGCCAATTTTAATTTCTAAGCTACTTGAAAATTGATTTTAAACATTTCAATCTATCATTGAAATGAAAAGAACAATTAAACTTCAGTTGCTTTTTAGACAAGAAGCATTCAGAGACTCTTCTAAATTAGCCTTTTAATTTTGCGACTGGCTTGAATACAAATTTTGAAATGAAAAACCATAAAAGTGGCCATATCCTCAATCATAGTCTCTTCTAAACATAATATAATCTCTGGTTTAGACACCCCAAAATTAACAAAGAACATATTTGTCATAAGTCAAGGTACGTCATCTCCTGTACTTGCTCTAACTAAAATCCATGCTTCCGCTCTATACAACTTTCTTATAATTAGCTCAACACATAATCACATCAAGAATATTTCAGCCACCTGTCCAAGATGCACACTAGCTTTCTGTGGATTTTTTAGAACTTGCCTTGCCAACATCCAGCCTCCCTTCTTCAAGCAATAGCCCCCAAACTTCATGTGTCCCTCAATCTCAACCTCTAAACCACACCAATCAGCCCATCCTCCCTTCCTGACCACTGGGATTGGTTCAAGGATAGGATGCCAACAAAACTGCTAAATCAATGAAATTTAGATCAGTGTAGAAACTACTTGATAGAGCTCACTCCTGCTTGCTGGATTTACCCTAAGATAGAAGACCGTGGAATCAGTGCCGTTCTTTTGCCACCAATAGGTCTTTAAAATGAAAGCTATGTAGAAGAGGCAGACATGGGAGTTAGAGAAAAACTACTGGCATGATTCAAGCTCTAGATTCATTCATTTTTCCTTGCTTAAGCTAGCTTAAGTTGGATCTGTCCCACTTGGAATGGAAAATGTCCTACTAACACAGGTCTATTAAAGCTATTGTGTATTTCTTTTCTCCTCCTCCTCCTCCTCCTCCTCCTCCTCCTCCTCCTCCTCCTCCTTCTCTTTCCTTATTTTTTTTTTTTTGCACTAGGGATTAAACCCAGGGCCATTCTACCTCTGAGCTGTACCTCCAGTTCTATTTTACTTTTTATTTTGAAACAGAGTCTCACTAAGTTGCTGAGGGCCTGGCTAAATTGCTGAGGCTGCGATCTTCCTGTGTCAGCCTCCCAAGTATTAGGATTACAGGTATGTGCCACCATGCCCAGCACCATTGCATATTTCTAACTAATGAAATTGTTCTTAACACTTAAAGTCAACAAGATTCAAAAATTGTGAGTCTTAATAGTATGTCTTAAAATCTTAGCCTCTAAAGCTGAAGTTAAAATGATTGGATCTGCATGAACTGGGGGCTTTCCATCTCAGCTAGGCTTACTTTATTCTTGTAATTTTTTAAAGTAAACTTTCATTTGTCCTTTAGCCCCTTAATTGCTCAAATATTCTTTGACTCTGTCAGGCCCCTATTCACCATTAACACCCTCATCCTCACCCAATTCTATGTGAGTTTCTTTAGGTTCCTTTCCCCATTTTCCATTATTTACAAATCTCCAAACTTTTGATAACTATCTATACCGTGTGTATGTATGTGTGTGTGTGTGTGTGTTTGTGTGTGTGTGTGTGTGTGTGTGTGTCTATAGTTATGTTGAATACATAAACTCACATCTGTATGTCTGGAACCAATTTCATCATCTTCTAAATATTACGTATTCCAAGCATTCATTGGGGTGACCTGGATGGCAGATTTTATAGTAATCATAATGACAACAACCTCAGTTTACATTTATTGAGTGTTTAATATGTGCCAAGCACTATCCTAATTGCTTCCTGTTTATTAACTCGTATAATCCTCTTAACAACCTAGGAAGTAAATACTGTTATCCTCACTTTATGGATAAGGAAACAGAGATACACAGAGGTCAATGTCACCCCTGAGGAGGTGGTAGAGCTGAAATTCTAACCAAATCAGTCTGACTCAGAACCCAGGCTCGTAGATGCTACGCCATAGTGCCTCTGAAATTTAGGATCCACGAAGACATTGTACGGAAATAAATGTGTACATTGACATACATAACACTACACAGTGTATAAATGGCTTTTACATTAAAATGCCCTATTAAATTAATGATTAAGTCACTATTATTCCTATTTTACAAATGCAGAAAAAAATTCAAAGATTAATGGGCTTATTTACCCAAGGTCATTAAACTAATGAATGGTGAATCCACATCTCCATCCAAGCAAAGGAAATTTAGATCAGAAAATTGCTTTCCCATGGGCTCTTTCTACAGAGATAAATGTTTGCAACTTTGATAAAAATAGCCGGTCAGACTCATTCTGTGTAACTTTATAGCATTAAATGGCAGCCTCTGGGCTATCTGGGGGACATCAGCATTAATGATCAATTAATATTATAATTTATTTTATTTTTACTCTTCAAATTGATACCATAGCCTCACTGAAATTGTTTCCTGCCTCTTCCTTAAGTGTACTTTGACTTTCAGCATCATTGTTCTGAGTCTAACTCCACAACCAGATGAGTTATACCAAGAGGAGTGCCGGGAAGAGGTCGGGAGAGAAGGCAGATCCCACAATTCTTCAACTCACCTCTACACTTCCTTTTTAAGTAATAGGTAATAGAGAAGTGAAGCTAGTCTTGGTTGATTTTTATCCAAGAAAATAAAAGTCTAGCTTTATATGACTCTTCATTCTATAAAGACTGATGCAGCCCCCCAAACTAACAAATAAACGAAATAGCTCCTTGTTATGGCTTTAATTACATCCTCCTTAAGGGTATGTAGAAGTCCTAACCCCCAGTGTCTCACAATTTGACTTTATCTGGAAATAGGGTGGTTAACAAGCTAGGTCAAGATGAGATCACACTGGAATGGGGTTGCCCCTAATCTGGTATAGCTGGGGCTTTTGAAGGAGGATGACCACATGTGCACTGAGGCAGAGATTGGAGTTCTGTTGCTACAAGCCAAGGAATGGTCAGGGCTGGGAGAAGCTGCAACAGGTAAGGAAAGATCTTCCCCCAGAGGCTTTGGAGGGAGCATGGATTTGCCAAGACCTTGATTTCAGACTTTGAGGCTCCAGAACTGTGAAAGAATACATTTTTATTGTTTAAAGCCACCAACTTGTGGTACCTTGTTATGGCAGCCCTAAGAAACTAACACACTCCTCTTTTCTCCTCTCTCCTCCTCTCATTTCCACACTCAATAATTTTTCAGTATATATACATGTATAAAATAAATGTATATGGTGCATTATATAAAACATAATGTATTTTTATTAAAACATAGTAAGTTCTCAGTGAGAACCTTTGAAATTCGGCATAGAGAAAACAATGAAGATTTGGAGACATGGTTATTTATCATTTGACTTGTGACAGAATGAATAGAGGTGCACATCTCCATTTAAATTCACACAACTGTCTCCACATTTTACGTAATTGATGGACCTCCCAAGATGGGATCCAGTGACAGTAACCAAGACAAAGTGTTTGATAAATCACTTTGTATTTTAAAAGACTCCATTCTTATCCCCCAAACTATCTCCAATCCATTCTTACTGTGTTCAGTAATTTGCCTGTCAGGTTGGAGATCAAAGGCCTTTAGAACAGCCAACCTATACAAATGGACACTCTTTATGTTCTGGATTTCAATTCCTTGATCTCTTGGACATGCCCTTTAAACTCTGAGTTGTGAGCTGATTTCTAGCATTATTATTCAACTTGCAATATCTTAACCCTGCCTCCATTTCATGATATCTGTAACCACCCTACTTCCTCCCTCACAGGGCCATCTTCCTTCTTTCTATCTAGCCATACATAAACACCAGTTATATTAGATTAAGGGCCACCCTACTCCAGCATGACCTCATCTTAACCTAAACGGTTGTATCTGCAACCACCCTATTTCCCCCTCACCCATCTTTTTTCAGTCTGTGGAGCAGGCAAGCCAAACTTGACATGAGCACTAGACTCCAAGTGTATGAGTGGATATAATGGACATTGTGGCAAGCACTTGCCAGATTTAAGTTGGTCTCCAAGAGTGCTGCATCCTTACCCCATCTTATTTTACTTTACTTTTCAACTAAGCAATATGGTAGAACTATTCAAGTAACAAACTGTATTCTCTCTTGCTATGGCAAACAAAATGTCAGACATCCTTCTTTATGTTGGCTAAATAGTTGCGTTTTCTCTGACAATAAAACAAATAAAGGCCTTAAGCACCGGATTCATCAGCTCATAAATTCATAAGGGGTCACTTGATCTCATTTCCACCCAAATTAGTAACATCTGGTAGGCATCCTCTAACATTTACTTGGACATTTTTAAATAATATTATGCAATTGATTTAGGTATGCTATATGTGTTTTGCAGCTAACTCTTCCAGACAGGACTATCAAAATGCAGTTCTACTTTCCAGGTAGCATAAACATTGCCTGATTCATTCAAAGCCAATGTGCTCTATGATTGCAAGAGCCAGACAAATATATTTGGAGAACCCATTGGGTCTGTCTCCCAACACTGTAGCTTCCCATGACCATGCAAAAGTGTAGTACTTTCTGGCTTGGTGAGAATGTAAGATGGGCTTCATAATAGAACAGCAGTTGTGCCTCACACTCCTCTGTGGGTTTCTGATTCAGAATTGCATCCTGAAATTGACAGTGACCCAACACTTACTAAAGGCCTGCTTAAAGCACCTGGAATTTGAGAGTGATGGCCAGGGGAGTTGAAAGCACTTCCTCCTTCTGGATTCTCCCAGCTCCATCCCTATATTAAGTCAGATCATCAACAAATGGAATACCTAAACTTTATTATTATTTGAGCCCCCTCAGGAATATCTTCACTGAGTTATGGTTTAATATCATCTCTTTGACCTTCAAAGAGGACTGATTCGAGAGGGGTCAATCTGAAAATCTTTCTATATGACCAAGCTGGAGTTGACACTGTTTACTTATTATTAAAAGTCCCTCGTACACCAGTCCACATAAAACTTCTCCTTAATTTTACATCCTGAAATAAGCTTTTCCTCCACAGACTAATACATGTGTTAGCGTTTGGGTTAGACAATGAAGGTTATGTAACTGACTTATTTCCCTTTTGCCTTACAAGCCAAAAATTTTAAGTCAATTCAGTTCAGTAACCAACTAAAGGATTTGCTTATCTACCATACCCAGTGACATAATTCTGTTCCCTTTCATATTTGTTTTACATAACTGTTTATATTTGTCTTATCACATGTTATGATTCCATTTTACAGGAGACTTCAAACATTTTGGATATAGGATGGCAATTAATCCTAAAAATGAAAATGCTTCCCTATCGTTTATTTTTTCTTTTAAAAGGACTTTAAAAGATCCTTCAAGTGACACAAATAATAGTCTTCCTTTGAAGTATAATGACAATTGAAGAACAAGAATTATCACACTATTGCCTTATACTAGCAAAGTAACAAAGATCATACCTAGTATTATATCTTTTTTAAAAAATCTCCTTTTTTGGTTTTGGAGATTCCCAGAAGCATACCAAATTTAAAAAGAAACAAGCTAAATTCATGCGTTTTGCTCTTTCCACAGAGCATTAATAGCTTTTAGAATTGAAATTGTTTTATTAATTTGATTAGGTTGAAGGAAAAATCTAAGACTCTTATGAATAATTCAGGTTTCTGTCAGATCCTCGAAAGCCTTATGGAAAGTACTGTTATACCTCAAAAATGCCCTCCCAGTAAACCATACATTTAATTTTCAATAACATTGATTTATAGTTTTATAAAGAAAAATAATAAATATAATGAATTACCCCCATATTTCCTGATCTCAGTCACTATAAAATAACTGCTGTAGTTTTACATTTCCAGTGTGAAATATTAAATGCATAAATCAAAACAAAATTATTTTTCATCTAGAGAGAGAGACTGGTTCCTGAGACTGACAAATTCATTTTATTTTAAAATTAATGTTTTAAGAGCAAAAAACTCCATTGAATCCAACCAGCTTTAAAAAGGAAAAGAGAGAGAGAGAGAGAGAGAGAGAGAGAGAGAGAGAGAATTTGCATTTTACTATTTTGCCTGTGATGTCTTTTAAGCAGGTATGGTGTATAAAAAATTATTAAGCTTCCTACAACCCCAAACTTATCAGAAGCCAAATTGTACTTCCTCGCATGATTCATTTCCCTGTCCCACTTCCTTTCTCACGGAGTTTCCTTTTTCCAGAATTGTTTTACCTTCCGTTGCCACCCAGAGATAAGCGCCCACAATATGTTTCCCTAATGCCGCCAGACTGGCATTTCTGTAATTCAAATATTCTCTTACAATTAAGTAATTACGTAATGAGAAGAACATTATCAGGTAAGAACAATTTGAGAGAGAGAGAGAGATTCTCGAACAGGCAGCAACAGATGCATTGGCTTTAATTTTTCTCAACTTCCTTGCCTGAATTTCATTGAGAATAAGAAACCAGTATTCTGCATCCTTGATTAAAGGGAGTAAATTCAATTATAAAAATTCATTTTCACATTTAAATACCTCTCAGCTGTGTGGGTGCTCAACATTTAACCCCCAAAAGCATTCTGCAGGAGTGATAAAGGTTGCCTAGTAAAAAGTAACTGAGTTAATAGCCCAAGAAAAAAAAATTAAATAACCTCATGACCATGAGATTGGAACCCTAGAACAACTCTAACTTCAACCTTGCCGCTAAGGCTCAGTGACATGCTGAAAACAGATGAATTTCAATCAGCAATTTTTTTAATTTTTAATTTAAGGGCTTGCATGATTCCTAAAATGATAATATGCCTTTATCTGTCAACTATGAATACAATTTGCTCACTAATTCTACATGAGAATCTTATAATTTAAAAAATTACATGAGAATCATAAAAAATTACATGAGAAAAATTACATGAGAAAATTACATGAGAAAAAAATTACATGAGAAAAAAATTACATGAGAAAAATTACATGAGAAAATTACATGAGAATCTTATAATTTAAAAAATTCTGTTTGTCACATGTCTTAATACAAACTAACTTCTATTAGAAAAGAATTAATGTAAATAAGGCAAGGATTCAATATCTTAATTTTTCATCTTAACAATAACTGAGTACAGTTTTAAGGGGGTGGATTTTCTGAAGGAGTTGCATAAAGAAAAGATGGAATCTCTGGAGTCCTGAAATAACCGTCTGGCGAAGATCTGAACAGGCCTCCCTAAAAATAACAATGGACTGTAGACTTCATAAACATTTTTAGAAATTAAATAGCTGCTAACTTGTTCCATATGGAAGCAAATTCGCAGAGTCCAACATGTTGTTCATTGAGATCGTCATGGTACATACACCGAAAGGGGAGGAAAAGTCATCCGCAAAGGCATTCAGGAGAAGCCAGAGGAAACAGATGATCTTGAAACCTCTCTAAAAAATGAAAAACGAAGAGCAAAGGGCTGGAAAAACCACATGATACTCTTGCTCTAAAACTCCCTAGGCAGGCGACCTTTGGTCAGGCAATCTTTAAAGATCCTCAAATAGTAATAAGTACTTGTTATATAATGGCAATAACAAAATTGCTAAAATTCTGAACAATAGTTTTAAATGCCAAACCATAAAATGTATTTATTTTTTCTTTTGTCCAAATGGGTAATACCTCATAAATCTACTTCCATAATATACTTAAAAGTTGAGGCAGCATAGGGATTTTAAAATTGTAGACATGCTAATTGATTATGTGATTACAGAGACATGCTCAGTTATTCAAAATGGCCCATTTGTACTTTAACTCAGAATTCTAAGTCAGCGCACGTAACTTCCCAACCTTTGTTTTTGGTTTTGTATTTTCCTCATATAATAAAAAAAAAAAATGAGAAGACAGAAAACTCACAGCACATTCTCCCATCTGTTGGTCTGTTTACCAATGTTTCAGCCCCAGCTTATTCACACTGAGGGTTTATTCATCCCAACTTTATGTGAGTAAGTTGGAGAAATTGGTTTCCTCTGGTTAAAAAAAAAAAAACACTTAAACTTCAAAGGATTTTCCTTATATTCATACTTCTGATTTTCCCTTTTTGATCTTTACATCTGCTGTTGTGTAGATTCAAAAATCTCAAGATCTCTACCGCCCCCCTGACAATCCCAAACACATGGATAATATTTAACATCCAGAACTTCATTTCTACTTTTTAATGCTAATACTTTTGAATGAAACTGTCACAAGGAATAAAATTTGAAGAAAAGATAATATCAAATACATCTTTAAGACTAAATTTATTCTGGTTTTTATAATTTAAATCAAATTGATTTTTCTAAGTAAAAGGAATGTTAAATTTCTGGGGGCTGTTGCCATGGTAAAAAAAGTAATGGGAAAATCTATAGGAAAGAAGTTCAGGAAGTCTGGTTCAGCTGATTTCACTCACACTGGGGAGACGCAGCAGGGCCGAGATATTACTACCTATGTGATTGCTATGACGTGTTTGTTCTTAGATATGAACAGACGCATAGGAAATATGTCTGAGAAGAAGGGATAAGATAAATATGGAAATCTTTGTTACAAAGACTAAAACTTCTCAGAATTAAAATTTGCTATGAGTTAATGGTTGGGGGTGTTTATCTCAGAAACCTAAAAGCTTAAAATTCATCTATTTTAATTTCTGGTATGAACATCAAGTGTTGGTCTTTGGTTGGAACATGAAGAATTGGAATAATTTCTCAATTTCAGGGCCATTTTGTAAATAGTTGGAATACATGGCTATTTTCAGGGTGTGTGTGTGTGTGTATATGTGTGTGTGTTGCTGGGGCTTGAACCCAAGGGCACTCTACTACTGAACTATATCTCCAGTCCTTTTTTATTTGGAGACAGAGTCTCACTAAGTTGTCCAGGCTGGCCTTGAACTTACAATTGGCCTTGAATTTGCAATCCTTCTGCCTCAACCTCCCTAGTAGCTGGGATTACAGGTGTGCACCATGGCATCTGGCTTCTAGTATCATTTGAAGAGAGCACATTCTATCTTTAATTTTTATTTGCCCATCAGCTGGCAGTACCTGAAATTTCATCACTAAAGTTTGATTTTACATAAGGCCTAGTAAAACTGGTTACTTATGGGAGATGAAGGAGGTGATACAAAATGTAAACAAATTCTTCTCAGTGTGTATCATTTTAATTTTGAGTCATGAGAATATATTACCATGTATGAATGCTTTGGTCTGAACTTGTTCCCCCAAAAGCATGTGTTAGAAACATAATCCCGAGTGCAGCAGTCTTGGGAGAATTAGCTGATAGCCAGCTGGAAATGAGAAGAACCTTTGAACCAGAATGATCTTTTATCTCTGAATTCCACCCTCATTGCAGAGCTTGCCTTGTGAACTTAATTCATGAAAGCATCCGTAGCTATCCTTAGAATTATGGATGTCATAAATAGCTCGATTGTGAAATAAGAAGGGATTGGTAATGGTAAAAGTGAAGTGGAAACAGTGGTCACTGCAAGGAGAGGTAGAGAAGAGGAGGCCACCTGTGTACTACACCACATATGTCTAGCATACCTGTGTCCTCCTCGTGTATTTAGAAATTTGGGATACACACATATGCACACACACACTCAATATATAATACTGTAGAATCCAGTTGAAAACCAAGAGCTGCTCTCAGGCAGAAAGCAAGTCTTTCTGAAGCAATCCCTCCCTTCCTAATATTCACTCATCCCCATCATGATTGAGCTTCCTTCCACCTTATCAAAGCATGGTCTAAGCAGATATTTCATACAAGAGAAGACTCAACATGTTAACGTATTTCTGTGAAACTTTATGTATTATACTAGCTGCTGTAACAAGCATCTCCAAATCCCTGTGGCATAACAAAATGGTTTGTTTATTGCTCACAGCTAGCACAGTTCAAAAAGGTTGGGAATCTTCCTACGACAGGTCTCCTCCAGGTAGTGGCTCAGGGGTGAAAGTTCCTTCCATTGTTGTTCTGCCACCATCTTCCACAGATGACCTCTACTTTCACCAAAGAGGAGGGCCTGGACAATGATACAGGAAATTTTATAACCAGGACTGGAAGTTTCAGACTTCATATTTGCCCATATTTTATGACCTCTTAATAAATTGCAAGGGGTATTAAAATGTATTTGTCTTTTGTGCTCAGGAGAATGGAACAAGATGGATCTGTCTCTCACACAATTCCTTCTTCTGGTCAAGTACCATTTCAATCTTTTTCTCATAGTCCTTTTTAGCCATTGCATCAAGTTCAAAATTCTATCTGTGGGCAAAGCACAATTCTCCCTGCCAGGACTGGCTATGACTAATCTAGTTCCTGCCACATACACACTGAAAAGACAAGTAATCTGTTCCTCACATGTGCATTTCCTGTACAATGGTGGAATTGGAGCAGGATAAGTGCAATAAACACTCCCATTTGGGAAGAGGAAGAATATGAGTCACACAGTAGGCCATGGTCTATTGCAATTCTGAAGTCTAGCTAGACAGATGGAGGCAATTCTCTAATCTGGCCTTGATTCTGCCCTCTGAAAAATCTCCTTGTCGATTGCTCTCTCTCTCTGTACTGGAGATTGAACCTTGAACCCAGGGGCATTCTACTTCCAAGCCACACCCCCAGTCCTTTTTAATTTTTTGTTTTGTTTAGAAATAGGGTCTCACTAGGTTGTGGAGAGTCTCATTAAGTTGCTGAGACTGGCCTCAATTCTATGATCCTCCTGTCTCAGGCTCTCAAGGATTGGGTTTATAGGCATGGGCCACCATGCCTGGCTATCAATTACTCTTTATGGCCCATGACCTCACCTCCTGGGTGGCCTTACTGCCCATAATCCTTAGTCACATCTCATGGAGATGTTTCAGAGCATGACTTGCTTGAAGGCTGTAGAGCACTTGAAGCTTTTCCTGCTGTCTGTGGAAGGTAGATGCCTGCCTTGCTATGGTTCCTCAAAACGCAAGTGCTTGTACAAGGATTTAGGTAGAAGCACTTTATCCAGGAGGTCAGGAAGCTCTATGAGTAAGGAAGTAAGACATAGAAGGGAAGGAAGATAGGGGAGCATTTTAAGTAACTTATCTCTTTAAAAAAATGGAGTTTGAAACTTCTGAGGATCCTCTAAAAGTCTACATGGAACACAATTTTTCTTGAGAGGTGCAGCGGCTATAGTTTATCCACAATCTCCTGTCCCTCATTGATTTTATCTATTTATTTATTTTGTACTGGGGATGGAACCCAGGGGCATTCTACCTCTGAGCTATACACCCCAGCCCTATTTTATTTTATTTATTTATTTATTTATCATTTATTTTTATTTATTTATTTATTTTATTATTATTTTTTTATTTTGAAACAGGGTCTCACTAAGTTGCCTGGAACCTGTGATCCTCTTGTCTCAGCCTCACCAGCGTGCACCACCATGCCTGGCCTTCCCCATTAATTTTACATCACTCCTGAGTCCTGTAGCCTTCAAAGGCCCCCAAAACAGAGAGGTAGGATGTGTCTGGTGTGTTCCAGCATGACGTGGAGATGGGGAAGTCACGCAATGCCAGCATCTGCTCTAGGGTCCAAGGTTCACTTAAAACTCAAATAGTCAAAGACCCTGGTCTGGATTTGTTGTTTCTTTGGCAATACAATTCCCTGAATGATTTAATAGGCTTCCAATGCATTTGCCATGAGCTGTATGATACTCCCAACTCCGTTTTTGAGATATAATTCTTAAATCAGCTCTGCTATTTTGCTTTCTCACCCTCATGCCTCTCTCACCAATTTAACCTAGAGTATGAGATCATCTTTCTTATCAGTAAACAGCCAGCAAGAATTAACTGATAGCCATCTAAGGGAACACTGAACCCTTCATCTAATCTCCCTGCATTACTTGATTCAACTAACAATTTTTAAAACCTACTTCTCTTGTTTTAGATTTCAAAACAGCTTTCCATCCAAACATTTCTGAACTCCATCTATTCCCTTTCGTTTCTGCTTGTAAATTGGAGCATTCCCTGAGTCCTTCTCTTTTTGCAATACCTTGAAAAATGCAGCCTGTAATCGTGAGAGCTAGTGCTCTCACTAATGCGCTTACTCATTTCGACCCTCGCTCCCAGAGCTGCAGGTGGAGCAGGAACTTGTCCTGACCTCCAATTTATTGCAAGTGACAGTTTAATAAGTGTTTCACCATCACATCACCTGGATGGCCATCTTTACGTTCTCCAATATCAGCTTTCTCACTACTTACTTTTCAACAGTTGACTCTACCTTATTTATTTATTTATTTATTTATTTATTTATTTGGGGGGCTGGAGAGCAAACCCAGGCCTTTGCACATTCTATGGCAAGTGCCCTACTATTGAGCTACACCTCAGCCCCTAATTAGATTTTCAATTGCAGTATTTCACTTCTGATATAAATGTCTTTGTTAGGGTAAATAAGCCTTAGCTACCATAACACACAACCTTAAAATCCCAAATGCTATGCACTAAAAAGGCACATCTTTCACTTGAATCCAGTTGGATGTGAGGGGTCCACTCTCCTAGGAGGCCGTGGGTTCAAGTTGCTTCCACTCCATAGTGGTGCCATCTCTTATTGAATAACTGTCTCAGTCACCAATGCAGGGAAACAGAGCTTGCAAGACCAAGCAGGGGTTTGGAAGCCGGGTCTGGAAGGATGTTATCCCTTCCACAGACATTTCTTTAATCTCACCCTCACTGCAAGGGTGGTTGAAAATGTCATTTTACATGGTGTTCATCTAACTTGATGCCAGCACTATAGCCAATCGTTCTAATGTGCTACTTACCATTCCAGAGTACTAACCCCATAACAATGAAATCAAACTCATACAATAAATTTCCATACTTACTACAGACTGTAGAGGGCAAGGGGTTCCCTGGTACCCTGTGCATCACACCACAGTCACTTGGCCTCTCATTGCATTTTTAAGAGAGTTCCTTTTTAATTATCTCTATTCTTATTGGACCATAAAAGTATTGGGCAGAGATGCTCACTCGTTTTGTTTTCCTGTCTTAAAGTGATAGCACATGTGGCTTATTTTCACATGTGGCTTATTTTTTTCCATCTCCTAACAGGAGAACATTGCTAATCCCCTTATTAAGGACATGGATATGAAAAGGTCTGCTTTTACCTTTCTAGAGATACATGTTAAAACTGATACTCAACTGCCTGGAATATTGAAAATCTTGTATCCAAGGGTTTGATAGGAAGTATCTACCTATTATAACACCTCCTACAAACACCTTCCTTTTGAAAAAAAATGTATTTGTCTTTAGGTGTCAATATGCATTTAAAAGTATGCAAGCTAAGAAAAAGTGGGAGAGCATGCACCCCAGAGAATAAGAGTTAGTTTAGGATGCAACCGCGATTGTAAGAATCACATAATAGATGCATTTAACTTGCGTGAATTCAACTATTCATGCTCAAGATTCACTTTCAAATATTACAAAATACTATAAAATTACATTTTTGTTGTGTGTTATTTAATTTTTCTTATATATACACTATACAGAACTGTATGCACAAAATCATCTATATTATACTTCATGAAGGATAAAAGAAATTTTTAAAGGTAATTTTGACTATGCAAGTTTTTCAGGTGCTGACTTTTGAATCTGAAATTCTAGTAAGTAAGATACAATTCCACAGTAATTTCATTTTTTTTTTTTTTTTGCGGTACTGGGGATTGAACGCAGGGGCGTTCTACCTCTGTGCTACACCCCCAGCCCTATTTTTTATACTTTATTTTGAAACCGGGTCTCACGAAGTTGCGGAGGGCCTCACTAGGTAGAGAGAGAGAAAGAGAGAGAGAGAAAGAGACAGGGAGAGAGAGCGAGAGAGCTGAGGCTGGCCACAAACCCAGATCCTCTGGTCTCTGCCTCCCAAAGTACTGGGATTACAAGCATGCGCCACCACACCCGGCTAGTAATTTCATTTATGCACCTGACCCTTCACGTGACAGAGCCTCCCTGCCTTCTGACCGGTTTCCTCCTTGCTGGTTCTTCTTCTGTCATGATCTTTGTGCCCATCTCCAACACGATGACAAATACCTCTTTTTAGATAATCTTTTGCTTGATAGCCTGAGTTTGACTTTCTGTAAATAAAAAATATGCTAGCAGAGATTTGGACTCTGTCAAATGTTTCTAAGAGAGTCATTTCCTATGGAGTCATAAGATCTCATCTGAAGCAGAGATCTTGATATATACATCAGACCTCTAGAGACTCAGAAAGTCACAGAGATCAGCTGGGGACATGACTGGTAGAAGAGAAACCACTCCTTTGTTACTGCTACATAGCTTTCCCCAGCCACTCAGCTCCCATCCATTTTGGTCTCTGCTATACTTTTCTAGAGCTGTCCTAACGAGAAGCAGCCTTCGTTTTCAGCAAGAATGCATTTGACCAAAGAGTTTCAGCTTCAGTTCCAGCTTCACCTACGAGTCGGAAGGGCTTGTCCTTTTGTTAGCAAGAAATATAATATTGATAACAATAGATACCATTTATTGGATGGTTACTATGATGTGCCAACCACTATGTTGAGCTTGGTGTATATTAACTCATTTAATTATCACAAGCACATGAGGTAAGTGCTATTATTTTCTCCATTTTCTTAATTTCTCCAAGGATGCTGCCTATCATAGCGGAGCTGGGATTTTAACCCAGACAGTGTGTTTCCAGAGCGGTGCCTCACACTCTTTTAGGAGACTTTAGTTTTATCTGTCAATAGACAATGGCTGGTTTTAGTAGCCCTAGGACTACTGTCAGCCATGACAAAAACAGAAGGAAATTAGCACTTTACCTGAGAAAACCTTTCCTCTCAAGATTGATACTTTCTGGATTTTTAGACCTGAATTAGTCTTAGGATGTTTTCACATTGATTAACTGAAGAGGATCACTTAGTCCAGCATTATTATTTCAAAAAATTACTTACAGCTATTTACTCTGGCAGAAAATCGGTAGGAGTTGTCATTTAAATCTCGTTGCTGGGGCACTACACTCATGGAGCTATTTCCTGAGTGGGTGCTCAATGAGAGAAGACAGATATTCAATCACTTGGACCCCAGAAAACAAGTGAAAAATGCAAAGTTGTGTTAAGAGTAGGTCATGAAGGATATGCAGTTAGCTTTGGGCATCTATCCCTTGCATTCAGCTCTGTCTATATGATAACAGCAAAAAGTCTGTTAATTTGCTTATTTAAATCAGTAAAACATTTAGTCAAAGTGTAAAATTATAAACAAGTGATTAATTTAGTAGCACATAGGTATATATGTATAAGAGAGACTACTCAAATTGTGATGGGGTTACCTCCCAATGAATTCATTATAAGTTGAAAATATCTTAAGTCAAAATGCATTTAATGTATCTACCCATTTTCCCCAATGATCATGAAACCGATTGGAAGGGATGGCTTGCTGCCATTGCTCGGCATCACAACAGAGTGTCATACTGAATATTGCTACCCTGGGAAAAGATCAAAATTCAGAATTTGAAGTGTGGTATCTCCTGGAGGTCTATTGTTTTGCACCACCATAACATTGAAAAATTATAAGTGGAACCATCATAAATCAAGGATTGTCTATATAGTATGCACACACACACACACACACACACACACTTAACAAAAATGTTTACTGACAAGACTATGCTACCATTTATCTGAGTGTTTGATAAATTAGAGAAATCTAGACTATAATTGTGATGGGGACTTCGTGGGTCATTGTTGCATGTGTGGGTAGAGGGAAGAGGCTCACACAAGAGGAATTTTGTCAAAGGAAGTGTCAAATTACAGAGAAAGTAAACTAAAAACAAGCATAAGAACTGTGACCTGGATTTAAGCTCTTACTATTCAGGAGGCAATTATCAGAGTCTACTGTATTTAGGCTTCTGGGTGTCTCTTCCTGTAGCCTGCTCTGGGGACAGTACTTGAACTCCCACCAGCAGGGTTCAAAGACAGGTGACAGTAGGCGACTGGCTGTGTGATATAACCTAAAGGATATGACAGGTGTGTTTGTCCCAAGATATCTGCCCTCCTTTTCACCTCCACCATCTCCATCAAGAAATTTCCAATTCATACCTTATTTTTTCTTTTTGCCAAATTCATGTCTGAAAATGTACTCTATGAAAACAAATGTGCTACTTTTAAGACATTACATCTTATCTCAGAAATGGTCACTTATGCAGTGATCCAGTGTTTACCTAGAGGTCAGATAGCCTGTTTCCTGGCAGAGTTCAGGGACCCGAGGGAATACAACACAAGGCAGGTCCATTTTAATAGAAAGAGGAGAGGAGAAGGAAGAGAAGTGGTGGGGGCTATCCTGAAGATGCAGTGCTGAGCATGGGTATTTCCAAAAAGAGAGAACATTCGAGATTCTGAAGACAGTTCCAAAAAGGGCCAGGAGGACAGTGTCAAGTAACTCAACCAGTTTTAGGGTGAGCTCTTATCTTGCTCTTATCTGCCAGATGATAGAGAAAGAAAGAATTAAAAAAAATATGTGGTGTGAGCCGGGCGTGGTGGCGCACGCTTATAATCCCAGTACTTGGGAGGCTGAGAACGGAGGATCCGGGTTCGCGGCCAGCCTCAGCTACTTAGTGAGGCCCTCCGCAACTTAGTGAGACACTGTTTCAAAATAAAGAACAAAAAATAGGGCTGGGGATGTAGCTCAGAGGTAGAATGCCCCTGGGTTCAATCCCCAGTACCACAAAAAATATACATATATATATATTTTTTTTTTTTTTTTACTGTGTGTGTGTGTGTGTGTGTGTGTGTGTGTGTGTAGTGTGAAACTAAAAAACTCTTATTGGGAAAGAAGAAGATAATGACCTAGAAGGCCAAAATTCATTATCTTCAGATCATCCACCATTTTCATGGTCATGTATTAGTTTCCTAGGGCTACCATAACAAATTACGCCAAATTGGATGGCATAAAACAATAGAAATTTAATCTCTCGTAATCCCGGAAGCTAAAAACCCAAATCAAGATATCAGCAGGGCTGTACTCTCTCTGAGGCTCTAGGGGAGAATCTGTTCCATGTTTTTCTCTTCTCTTTTGGTGTTGCCAGCAATCCTTCCTTGGCTTGATTAGAGACAAATCACTCTGCCTCTGTGGTCACACTGTGTTCTTCCTGTGTATCTGTCTCTATGTTTCTTCTCTTTTTAGGAGAACCCTAATGAAGTATGACATTCAGTTAACCTGATTACAATTTCACAGATCCTATTTATACATCCTATTTATAACCCTCAGTCACAAGTACTGAGGGTTAGGATGTCAACACATTGTGTGTGTGTGTGTGTGTGTGTGTGTGTGTGTGTGTGTGTGTGTTTTACTGGGGATTGAACCCAAGGGCATTCTACATTGGAGATATACCACCAGCCCCTTTTTTATTTTTTGTTTTGAAACAGGGTCTCACTAGGTTGCTGAGAATCTTGCTACGTTGCTGAGACTGGCCTCCAACTTGCAATCCTCCTGTCCCAGCCTCCCAAGTACTGGATTACAGGAGTGAGCCATCAGCTTTAACACATCATTTTGGGGGACATAACTCTACCCACAGCGATGGTCTTTTTCTGAAGAGCAATGATATGTTAGTGTTAACGATCCTTATTCCCAGGGCCTTGCCATGATTCAGACAATCATTTCCTGGAGAAGTAGTGGCCACTCAGCTGAAGGAAGCAATAGAGGAAAACTCTATCTCTGTGATTATGAGACCAAACAGTTCCTAGATTTAGAAGCCCGCATTCTTAATATGTTCTTCCACTTGGCATTGTACCAGCATCAGCATTTCCATAAAGTTTTCCGAGTTTCACCCTTGGCAATAATCCAACCCATGAGCACAACAGTAAGGCATTGGCGTGGATACACAAAGAACCACTGTTAGGATGAGGAGTGGCAGCTCAGGAATAAGGAAGAAAGAAAGGAGCTAATCTCAGAGACAAAGTGAATTGCACGCTAAATCAGTGACATCCATAATGCCAGGACAAAAGGAAGTTCTTAAAACACAGGTTCTTGTTTTAAAAAAAAGGTCACAAGCTGGGATAGTAACTAGAAACACTCAACTATAAACAAGGTGGTTTTGATTCCACAATTTTTCCCAGCTTTGGTTTTTAATACATACACACCCAAATTCCAAGTAATGCAAAGAAACTAATTAGTAGTCAGTCATTGAATAAATGAAACTCAGTTATCCATGGCCTCCATTGAAAATGGGCCAGCATTAACACACCGACACACCCACGCCAATCACAGCGGATGGAGATGAACCACAGTCCACTGTGCCTCAGCATCTAGGAGCTCAGCCACCCATGGTGGAGTTTCTGAAGAATGCTCTTAAACGAAATGGAGATCCTATGAAAATAAGAATCAGCCTTCAACAGTGCAGTTCCATCACACCTGAACTGGAAAACTTGGAAAACTTTATAGAGGTCTTGGGGATTAGAGTTGCCTCCCAACTCTTTAAAATTGGATAGAAAAATGACTTGAGAGCTTGAAGATCTGAAATTACAGGTTAAACAACAATTTTATAGGAATGTACACTAAAATCAACCTTCAATAAAGCTGAACCTTATAACTTTTTATTTATATATCTAAGCTAAGGTCACTAGGAATTAAATATTGAGCTGCTTTCTCTGCCCGCAGTGCCAAAAAGACAGCGAACAGTTATTGAATGCCTACTACACACCACATGCTGCTTAGAAGCTGGTTATTCAAAGTAAATAAGGCAAAGTCTTTACTCCATGGAAATTACATGCTAGCAGAGTAAGACAGACAAGCATGTCTCAGTTCAGAAACTGGTGTCCAAGTGGGTATAAGATTTGGGGCTTTTCTTTTTCCTCAGATATAAGTATTTTAATATAAGAGCCACTTCTCATAATTAAGAGTTCCTTCTAGATTTTAACAATCTTTTATAGATACCATAGAAACAAATATAAAGATATTACAATGTGTTTCATAAACTATATTGGAAGGCCTGAAAAAGTCAATAGCTGTAAGGTAAAATTTTTTGGAACATATATTCATTATTTGATATGAAGAAAAAATAAACAATGTGTAAATTGGAAAACACCAGAAAACCACAGGACAAACAAACCTGTGCGCTAGTCTTAGAACTTTCTAGATCTTTCCAAGTTCTCTCACTGGGCTTTACTTTCGTAATCTGTAATGTTGTGGACTAACTCAATCATTTGCAATGAATTACTCAGGTATTATTGAAATTCCTCAGAGAAGCTTTGGGTTTTGCAAAAGTTTAAGTTAAAAACCTAATTTAAAAAATTAACCAGGCGTGGTGGCACACGCTTATAATCCCAGTACTTGGGAGGCTGACACCGGAGGATCCGGGTTCACGGCCAGCCTCAGCTACTTAGTGAGGCCCTCCGCAACTTAGTGAGACCCTGTTTCAAAATAAAGAATAAAAAATAGGTCTGGGGGTGTAGCCCGGAGGTAGAATGCCCCTGGGTTCAATCCCCAGTACCGCAAAAAAGGAAAAATTAAACTATTTTTAAAATATAGTCAAACAAAAGAACAATCAAATAATGTTTTATGCCAAAATCAGCCTATTCAAAACTATCAACATACTTTATACATGTAGGTACAAATATGTTTGCATAGTCCTCTGATCACACACTTGAACTTGAAATTGAATTATTGATAAAGAAGGTTGTACCTACTATCTGGTCTTTCATGATGTGAAAAAGTACATACTTTAGCATAAGCCTGCTCCACACTATTAAAGGCAGTCCAGACTCAGCCAGATGTACTGGGTACAGATTCTACCCACAGTGTAACAGTCAGCTATACAATAACAAGTAAGCCTGAGACATATCATGTGATACAATAATGTCATTAGTTTTAATATTTTCTTTAAGTTTTATAAGCTTATTACCTTCCTTTTAGATTCATGAGGAAAAATACAGATATATTGGATATTCATAATCTTAATTTTTAAAGAAAATTAACTATTGCTCAACTTTCAAACTTTTAGGTTAGTTTATTTGAAGAAAATCTTGAGGTTTTAAGATAAACTGTTTACCATTGTCTACATATCGGTGTGAATATTTTTTCAATATTATGCAAGCAATGCAAAATACAAAACTAAAATTGAAGATTGAGTCTGCATCTATAATTTTTAGCCAAATTTGTATTTTTGTCTATTAAAGAAGTGTTTTCTCATTAGTTTGTCTTTATAGTAATTATTACAAATATAAGTCTTTAAAATAATTTTCAACAATAACACTAATTTCTTTTTTTTTTTTTTTTGCGGTACCAGGGATTGAACCCAGGGGCGTTCTACCTCCGCGCTACACCCCCGGCCCTATTTTTTTTATACTTTATTTTGAAACCGGGTCTCACGAAGGTGCAGAGGGCCTCACTAGGTAGAGAGAAAGAGAGAGACAGGGAGAGAGAGAGAGAAAGAGAAAGAGAAAGAGAGCGAGCTGAGGCTGGCCGCGAACCCAGGTTCTCCGGTCTCCGCCTCCCAAAGTACTAGGATTACAAGCGTGTGCCACCACGCCTGGCCATAACACTAATCTCTTATATATGAGTCTTTAACATAATATTTATTTTGACAAAATTCGTTCTTTTATTAAAAAATGATTTACAATTATTTTTAAGGAACAGAAGCCTATGTGAATATTCACAATTTTTAAACTATTTCTATTGGAAAACAAAAGCAATTCTAAGTAGCCTTTTCAAAGTGTCCTTAGCATGGCCTTTGAGACCCAACAATTTCTCCTGCCTACAGATTGCTCCAGTTTCAACTTCTGTGAGGCTCTTGCTGGCTTGCTGTGCACTGACCTTGCTGGTCCACAGCAACAGCCTTGTTCCTGTCTTGGCATTTTCTGCTCTCTCTCCTTGGAACTCTTTCTCCAGATGTTACAGTAGCCTATTCCATCACTATCTCCAATTGTCAAATGTCAAATGTCAGCTCAGAGACATAAACCTTGGCTGGCCAATAAAAACACCATCATTCTTACTTCTAATTCATATTCTCCCTCTTTCTCTCTCTCTCTCTATATATATATATATATTTTTTTTTTTCCTTCATTTGTTCCTTTCTTTCTTTTTTTTCTTTTTTTTTTTGTGTGTGTGTGGTACTAGGGATTGAACTCAGGGGCATTCTACTTCTGAACTACATGCCCAGGAAACAGGGTCTCTTTAGGTTACCGAAAGTCTTGCTAAATTGGTGAGGCTAGCCTCAAACTTGTGACCCTCCCAAGTACTGGGACTACAGGTATACACCACAATGCCCAGATCCTCTTTTCTTTATATCAGTTTTCTCTTTCAAATATAAAATTTGAAGCCAGGCATGGTGGTGCACGCTAGTAATCCCAGTACTTGTAAGGCTGAGACAAGAGGATCACAGGTTCATGGCCAGCCTCAGCTACTTAGTGAGGCCCTTGGCAACCTAGTGAAACCCTGTTTCAAAATAAAGAATAAAAAAAATAGGGCTGGTGATATAGCTCAGAGGTAGAATGCACCTGGGTTCAATCCCCAATACTGTAATATATATATATGTAAAATTTGAAACAGGAACTTTGTCTTCTTTTTTTTTTTTGGCGGCCCTATTTTTTATACTTTATTTTGAAACCGGGTCTCACAAAGTTGCGGAGGGCCTCACTAAGTAGAGAGAGAGAGAGAGACAGAGAGAGAGCTGAGGCTAGCCGCGAACCCGGATCCTCCAGTCTCCGCCTCCCAAAGTACTGGGATTACAAGTGTGTGCCACCACGCCCGGCTGAACTTTGTCTTCTTTACTGCTGTATCTGCAGAACTAGAACAGTATTGACACAGAGTAGTAGTTCAGTGATTGTTTTGTTGAATGAATAATCAAGGCACTAAATGAATGAATGAATGAATGAATGAACAAACAAATAAACAAAAAAGCAGGACACTCCACCAAGTTACAGAAGGAGTGAAACTGAGAGGTGAGAAACTTAGATGATGACTTTCATCTATCATAGTCTCCCTCTCTCTGTCTCATTAATTGAAGTATCCTGTTTCTTTCTTCTGCATAACTGACTGTTACACTGTGGATAGAATCCACACCAAGTGCTGAGTCTGGACTGCCATTAACAGTGCAGAGCAGGCTCATACTGAACTACATACTTCTTCAAATTATTTTCCTACATGCACAAAGTGCATGTAGGCAGGAACAAATTTATTGAAAAACCAGATCATAGCTACAATCTTCTTTATCAATAATTCAATTGTGAGAAATTTAAATATATGATCAGAGATCATTAAGGTGACTACAAAAACATATGTGTACCTACATGCATAAATTATTATATTGAGAGTTTCCCATGGGTTGATTTTGGTATAAAAGCTGAAAACTTCCACCAGATTCAGCAGGACCTGAAGTTCAAGAGATCATCATTCTCTGGCTGTATTTCTGTGTCTTAGTTCAAATTTTCAAGTGAGGTAAAGCATTTGACTCAGCTCAACTTGTAGATTGACTCAACCTTGGCCAGGTCACCAAAAGTGGTGGCAGGAGGTCGATAGCACATAGAACCAATGTGGCCTTCTAGGACTACCACTTCACAGGTGCTGTCAAGGATATTGAGGGCAATGTAGGAGGTTTCAGCAAGGACAGATAGTGTCCTAAAAGAAAAAAAAAACACTGAGCAAAATGATCTCAGTCCCATCTAACTTTATTTTATTTCATTTATACTTTTATTGGTGCATTGTAATTATACGTCATAATGAGATTCATATTGATACATTCATACATGTACGTATCACCTGGTGTATTTCCCTCTGTATCCCACCCCAATTTTGCTTTAGAAATTTGAAGTCTACTGGTTCACATAACTGAATGAGACAGGATTCTGGATTCAATCAAAAATTGATCTAGAGCCTCACTGGTTCTACCCAGGAGTTTCTGTTTTTGTTTCTTTTTTTCATCATTTCTCAACTTGATATCTTCAGCGTTCTCATGGTTTCAAACTTACTGTCCCCTTCCCTCCCTCTCATTACATGTGAAATTGGTAGTGACATCTCAATATAATAGCATAATATTATTTGAACTGTTCCCTTCCTCAAACTTCATTTTCCCTCCTCAGCTCCTTCCTCCAATCACCTCCCACTATTCTACTGGTCTCTTTCTTCATTTAGCAGAAGTCCCTTTTGTTTCCTATCTTCTCTCTAACTTCCACAGAAACAAAAAATATATGACCCTTGACTTTCTGAGACTGTCTGATTTCACTTAGTATAATATTCTCTCACTTAGTATAATATTCTCTAGTTCCATCTATTTTTCTTCAATGACATAATTTTGGTCTTCTTTATGGTCGAGTAAAATTCCATTGTGTGTATATAACACATTTTCTTTATCCATTAATCTGTTCATGGACACTTAGGTTGGTATAACTGGATCATATGGTGGTTCCATTCCTAGTCTTTTGAAGAACCTCCATGCTGATTTCCATAGTGAATGTACTAATTTACAATTCCACCAACAGTGTATAAAAGTTCCTATTTCCCCACATTCTGTGTGTGTGGTACTACTAGGGATTGAACCCAGGGGCATTCTACCTCTGAACTACATCCCCAGCCCTATATATGTTTTATTTTGAAATAGGATCTCACTAAGTTGTCAAAGCTGACCTCCAACCTGACAGCCTCCTGTCTTAGCCTCCCAAGTGTTGGGATTACCAGTGTGCACTACCACACCTAGTTTACTGTTTATATTCTTGATTGATATTATGATAAGGAAGTTAAAAATTTCTTAAGAAGTTTATCACTTTGTTTCCTTTTCCAGTTCTTTTTGCTTTTTATATTTAGGAATCTTTGAATGGCAAGTTACTGAAAACCCCAATTTTGCTTTAGAAATTTGAAGTCTACTGGTTCACATAACTGAATGAGACAGGATTCTGGATTCAAACAAAAATTGATCCAGTGCCTCGCTGGTTCTCCCCAGGAGTTTCTGTTTTGTTTCTTTTTTTTTTTTTTTTT
>PVJS01002095.1:29657-88507 GCA_004027185.1 Glis glis | reverse complement strand
AACCCAGATCCTCCGGTCTCCGCCTCCCAAAGTACTGGGATTACAAGCGTGCGCCACCACGCCCGGCAGCCTTTTACTTTTCTGCATTTTTCCTTTCTCGGCGTAATCATATATTACTTTTATACTAGAATGACACATACTCATTAAATGAAAATGATTCCCTTCACTCTTTAAAGGCTTTAGGCTTTTGCAGTCTCTCATTAAAACACACCTGGGATGAACCAGTCCCTCAGCCATTATCAGTGAAGACTTGAAAGATAAACACCTGGAGGGAGGGAGGCGCTGGTGCCAGGAGGGAGGAGCAGGGAGGGAGGCGGAATCAAAGGGCTGTGGCACTTTCCCCTCCCGGCAGCCTGCAGTGTGACAGTGTCCGGCTAGCACTGGAGTGAGGAAGCCTGGGTAAATGTCCTGAGCTCGTGCACTTCACCCATCCACCAGTGAGTACCTGCGCCTGGACGAGGCCTGGAGATGCTTCCAGAAAGGAAGAGGTGTGGTCAGGACTCAAACCCAGGGCTGATGGTCTGCCTTCCCTGAGCTTCAAGAAATGCCCCCTCAGACCTTCTGGACAGAGCATCCCAGGTCTTGGTTTTGGATTGGCAACCATGTGCACAGCGTGATCAGGGCAGTCCTGATTTAAAACTAGTGACCCAAGAAGGGCCAACTGCTAACGACATCACAAAACGGGACGATAGTGTTGTCAGAATATTTCCTATTGGTTCGTTCATAAATCAGCAAAATATCTTTCCCAGACCACACGCCTAGTTTTAGTTCAGAAAATAGTGTCACTTGGGATGGCAGAGAAGAGAGTGGGTGGGAGTCCAAGACATTCTCTTAAAGCAAAAGGCATTATTTGTGCACGTGTGTGTGTGTGTGTGTGTGTGTGTGTGTGTTTGTGTAATTTTTTTCCGGTTTGAATTCAAGATCTGTGCTGAAGTCTTAGTTCCTGCAACTTTACTACAGTCAGAGTGTCTAAGACTTGCTGGATTGTGGGTTGAATAGATGGTGGTGATGTGGAGGAAAGCCCTCGCCAGCACTTGGTTTACTATTTTATTAACCCAGAGGCCTTGAAAGTCCCAGGCCCCGCCGGCGGACCGTGTATTGACCACTTTCCAGGAGGTGAAGTCTTGGGCAGGCTGAGTCATTTGTTTCTGTTTCCAAACCTCCAGAGGTCAAACCGCATGGGGTGGATGGCAAACCTATGCACCTTAATTTTGGGGGCCCCAGATGAAAATAGATATTTAGCTACGCTTGGCTAGTCTGGCAGCCAGGGTTCAAGAACTCCTTTGAAACTTTTGCTGTTGGAGCATCTGAAACCACCGTAGCACCAAATACCTGGACCAGTGCAACCGAGGAGGAAGCAAGTGCTGCATGGGCGGATTTTTCTTCTTCTTTTCATAAGAAGGAATTGGAATGAAGTTTTTGCGTGAAATCAGGATAAAGCTCCGTCGCTTGGCTTTTAACGAGAGCATGGAATTCTAAGTAAACAGGGATGAAATACAACTTGTCAGCACAAAAATACTGCCTGTCATAGTCGTCTGTGTATAAAATATGACCCGCAGGTTTGAACCATATGGTTACATGAGTTCTAATTTACGTGGCATCTTATGAAGTCAGCAGAAGGCGTTGGGGCCTGCCCGGGGGAGGTGGAGTCAGCGCCTTGCTGCTGAAGTGTGAAGGGCCAGGCCCACTCGCTGGGCCACCATGGTGGCCATCAGAGATTTGCAGGGCTGAACGGGGCCCTCCCCAGGACCGCCGAGTCCTTCCCCACAGCAGCACGGCTGACCAAGCTGTCCCTACCATCAGCTCTCAAAGGCGGACATGCGAAATTGAAGAATATTCAACATCACAGCTTGCGACTCCGCCGTTCCTTCTGTTCCCACTGGGGGGAAAAAGTAACACAGTCTCCTCCCCAGCCGGGATGGCGAGGGCGGACATTTGGATGCTATTTTAAAGCAATGTTTAATGAAGTGAGAAAACGCATTTTGCAGCGTCCTGCTCCGTGGCGCATGCGCGCGAGCCCAGACGTGCACAATGGCCACATTTTGTGATTCGGATGTGAATTGGAAAAGTCGGGGAAATGCCATCGAGACAAAAATCAGACTTAAGAGTCTAAGCTGGGTCAGAAACAGATGTCCTTTTGCTACTTAAAAAAAAAATTCCTCTGTCCCCTTCTCTCTTGCCCTCAAGCTGTGTGCCCTGTCCCTATTTTAAGATGACCTTTCCATCGGGGTGTCCCTGAGATGCTTTGAGTGAACTGGTTGGAGCATGTGACCCTTGACCTTTCTGCACATTCTTTGGGGAGCCCCAGGGTTCTCCAGCTGCCCTCTGGGTGGTCCCCACAGACGTGGCCACAGATGTCTGCTCCTGAGAATCCTGGAGACCAGGGGCCAGGGCCATCGTGGGCTCCTCGGGAGGACGAAGTGTAGCCAGCCTGGAGAGCCCGGGCGGCCCGAGCCGCGGCTCACCCTGGGAGGCTGCGGGCTGCCAGCTTTGTGTTTTGTGTTTTGGGCATGTGTAGGGGAGGTTACTTTTGCTTTTTGAGAATTTTTTTCTACCCTGCTGCCATCAGCCAACAATGAAATTCTCTTAGCATTGACATTCGACTGAAGGATACTATCACGCCAAGGCCATAAACAAGGCTTTAGATACTCATTCTCAGGAAGACCGAAAGGCCCCCCAAAGTGGGGCTTACCATTTCCATGTCTCCTGAAAAATAAACAGGGCAGCCTTCTTAGGAAGGGATGTATGCCCAGTGAGTATAAGAAGGGGGATGTCTGATGAAGCCAGAGGACAACAGAGAAAAGAAATCTAGAAGCGGTTTCAGTTGCTAGTAAATGAATCATCGATACACAGCAGAGAAGCGATCTACAGCTCATGAGTATCCTCCCAGCACCAGGCACTCTCTCCTATAGACTCATCTCATCTTCACCACGGCTCCGGGAAATGGGACGAATGTTCTGTTTTTTTTTTGTTGTTTTTTTTTTTAGGTACTGGGGATTGAACCCAGGGGTGTCCTACCTCTGAGCTACACCCCAGTCCCATTTTATTTTTTAGTTTGAAACAAGGTCTCACTAAGTTGCTGAGACTGTCTTCGAACCTGCGATCCTCCTGTCTCAGCCTCCCAAGTACTGGGATTACAGGCATGAGCTCCCATGCCTGGTTGAATGCTCCAGTTTTAAGATGAAGAGTCTGAAGTTAACAGACTCAGGTACGTGCCCTTGGGCACAAAGCTAATAATTAATTGAGCCAAATGACTCAAGTTTGTCCGGATCCAAATTCTGTGGTCTTTCTCTCATACCGTCAATTAACCACTGGTCTGAATGAATCTTGGCTATTGTATAAAATTAAGACTGTGTTATCTTCATTCCCAGTAATGAGCTGGAATTTATTGTTGATTAGAAATGAAGCATGCTACATGGGTGAGTAGAAGTTCACTCCTTTCTGGTCCCATTAAAAGAACCTGCTTGTCCACACATACCCACGCACATACTGTGCAAAACCTGCCTTCGGTAGTGAATAGTGTTTCAGAACTCCTCCGGCCCATCGTTTGATTGCAACTTTTTGCTCTCGGATGTCTTGCTTCTTCAACTCCTTCTGTTCGTTTGGATCACGTGTCTTGACTTTTTCTCTCCTGTTCAACAACTTGGTTGAACCTTCCACTTCTGCCACTGGCTGAATATCCTGGTGGACATGGGTCCTGACGTCTGCTTTATGATGGGCATGTGGTCCATCCTGTAGCCTCTCTCCCTGGCCATCGGTGGTGAGCAGCTGCTGCCCTTTATCTGAATTAGCTTTAGTTCAGCGTTTGCTTTTTAAAATAGAAATAACTTGTGGGTATAATACATGTTTCTTGCTTTCTCAAGTAGTGACGTCAAGCGTTATTGCAATACGGTGCCTGTCAGACCATGGGGAAGGTCAAGAGCAGTCTCCTGGTGATGCTGCTATACATTTTTAATCTCTGTATCTGCAGCTATATTGCTTCTTCCTGCCCTTGCAGTTATAGTGCTTCTTCCTGTCATTCATGTAGCTTTTTTTCTTTTCTTTTCTTTTTGAGGATTGAACCCAGGGACATTCTACCTCTGAGCTACACCCCCATATAAAGACATGTAAAGAATTGTCTTTTATTTTTTATTTTGAAACAGCATCTCTCTCAATTGCTGAGGCTGTCCTCATATCTGCAATCCCCCTGTCTCAGCCTCCCAAGTACTGGGATTACAGGCATGAGCTATCACACCCAGCTCATGTAGCTTTTTAAAAAATAATTTTATGCCGGGCGTGGTGGTGCACACTTGTAATCCCAGTACTTTGGGAGGCGGAGACCAGAGGATCCGGGTTCGCAGCCAGCCTCAGCTCTCTCTCTCTCTCTCTCTACTTAGTGAGGCCCTCCGCAACTTTGTGAGACCCAGTTTCAAAATAAAGTATAAAAAATAGGGCCGGGGGTGTAGCGCGGAGGTAGAACGCCCCTGGGTTCAATCCCCGGTACCGCAAAAAAAAAAAAAATAGCCAACATTGATTTGATTATAGCTTACAAAGAACTCTTGCATGTATTGGATTCTCTTACTATTCCTGGGAGACAGATATTATTAGTTTTCTAACTTTGCAGATGGGGAAACTGAATGAAGCCCGGGTTCCTGTAGGGGGATCTTGGACTCTAGACCAGCATCATCAAAGATATTGCAAGGCAGTACACATGACCCTCACGAGATCTCTTTGTGCAAAAGCTGTTAGGCTGTGATACTTTGATTTTTCTGGGATGCTCAACTCTATCATCCCCCCAAACATCCCCCAATACAGGCAAAACCAAACTCTGCCAGTTTCTATCTAGCCATATGGTATTATGACAAACATGACGAATTCCTGCTCTGTTTGGTCTGAACCGTGTTAATCTGCCAACTGGTTAGCATTCATTATAGAGCAGCTTTTATCGGGAGATTCTCATTAGCATGTGAAATTAGTCCAAGTCTAAACTTCATTTTGCCAAATCCTCCCTCAGTCTGCTCTTGAGATAGAGTCTGTTCACAATAGAGGTTTTGTTCCGTGGCTGTCAGACTGCTTCCATAAGGTCAGATAATTTGATTAAGTTTTTTTTGTTATCAGATACTTAGCATTCTATGTTACAGTCTAAACTTTGGTAGCACTATATATACGTGTATATTTTTAAGTTTCACTTCTGCAACAGAAAAATAGATCTTCAGCTGCCCAACAAAGATATGATCTCTTATTACGTCAATTTGGCTTCATAAAATAATAATTTTAAAATGATCTTTTGTTGGATTTCACTTGATGTACTGAGGTGTTAGCTAATTATTCCTTACCACTAAAATCTTTCAACGTTGCCATAAAACCTTCTTGACATTGCTTGTCCGCACGCGTCTGTCAGTAATTGTAGGTACTACACAGAAGCAGAAGTGCCTAGATCTTTAAAAATTAAAAAAAACAAAGTGATACGAAGGAGGATAGGTGTGTTTGTGTGGTTCACCTACAAAATTATGGTTTGTTTCTTTCAAAATAACTTTTTATCAGTTTTTCAAAGTTATTACATGCTAATTGAAAAAAAATTAGAACAAAGTTATCCCAAGGCTTTCTAGAATGAGTAAAATTGAAAAAAAAAAGAGAGGTTTTTGAAGAGCTAACCTAAGGTGGCCAACACTTGGTTAAAACACAGAGAAAATGAACATTTTCTACCATCAGCACCTTCTAAGAAGAAAAGACATCATAGCACTGAAAAAAGGAAACAATCTCAGAATATTGTAAAATAGTCATTTGAAGTGAACAAATTTAGCTTCATAGAAAACATAATCACTGAAATGTCCTTCTCTTTTTCTCATTTCTGACCCAGACATGGGAAAATGTGGTTGACTAGCATTTGTGGGCAATAGAAGAACAAGTCTCCCCAACCCCACTGTGCACCGCTGTTCTATTATTCCATTACACTTTCTTGGAATAGTTAAGTGTCTTGAAAGAAATCTGTGCATTTTCTTCTGCATTTCCCGCCTCTCCCTGCCTGATCCACCTGCCTCTGTAGAGCATCTGCAAAGCCTGCCTGAAGACAAAATTAACCACAAGTGAAATACTAAGTTTTTTTCCATTCTGTTAACTTTCCTTTTACAGCAGCCAAAAGAAGATGGGAGATAGCCTGAAATGTCCCTCCATGCTCATTCCTTTCTCTGCCCAATCACGAAGAGTTACCAAGCACTGGCAGACATTCTAGAAGGGATACTCGCTCAAGCTTGTACTTTGGAACCTGCTGTTCTCTCCTGCAACTTCCTAGCTTGGAGAGATTCTGAGTGTCAGTTTTACCATCTGTAAAATGGGGCCACCTGTGACAGCTCTCGGGAAGATTAAGCATCAGTTGTTTAGCATGGGAGCTGGGCACCGTGAGTGGCAGCCATTGTCACTGCTGTCTGCAGGGCGCTGGGGGCTGGGTGGAAGGTAAAGGAGCCTTTGTGTTGGCCATTGTTTGGGGCACATTGTTATTGCTCAGTAAGTATCAATACGAATCATCCCAGAAAGTGGGCGGATGCTCTTTGCAAGGGGCACCGAGGGTCTGTGCGGGGCAAATGTCAGGTGCTTTGATGTGTTGCTGGGTCCTCTCCAAAGAACTCAGAATCGCCTCCTGTTGAATGTGGATGTTCTCTGAGGCACGGGATCCCGGAGGGCTCCAGTGTGGGCGGACTCCCTGAGAAAAGCCACCCAAGGAATGCAGGGGGCCAGTCGGGTCCCCAATCATCAATCGCCTATTGTAAAGGGGCCCCAAATCATAGATGCCCCTCTGGGAGGGCAGGGTTTTCAGAGAAGACAAGTTCTAGAAAGAGATTTGGTTATTGTGTGGGGGAAAATAAAGGCTATTTTTTGGTACTGGGGGATAAATCCAGGGGCATTTTACCTCTGAGCTACACCCCAGCTCTTTTTATTTTTTATTTTCAAACAAGGTCTCACTAAGTTGCTGAGGGTATCGCCAAATTGCTGAGACTGGCCTGGAGTCTGTGCTCCTTCTGTCTCAGTCTCCCAAGTACTGGGATTACAGGAGTGCACCACGACGTCTGGCTTAGAGATTTGGTATCTTATGGTGAAAAATTATTAGAGAAAGCCATGAGAATTGTGTCACTGCAATACTACCACGATAGTCCAAGGAGGGAAGCTCTGTATGTGCAGGCTCCCCTGCCCACTGGCCACCCTCCCCCCAGCTCATCCCCACGGTTACCCCAACACTGCTACCCCTGCTTCCTGGTAGCAGGGCCTCATTCTCTCTTACCTTGAGTGTTGCTTCATTTGAAGACTAGGGCTGTGAATCCCTCTTTCCCATAGTTGTAAGAACTGAAGTTCAAATGAGGCAGAGGTACTCAAAATTAGTGATAAAATTCAATAATATAGAAGCCCGCTGATAGCGTTGCCTTTTCTGAGTTTTCTAAGCATGGCGGCAGACCAGTGCGTCTTCTGCATTTTCAACTTTGTGACCAACACTCTCGGGATGGGCCCTGAGGCTCAGCGAGGCCTTCCGTGACTATGCACCAGAGGCTGTTCAGCTTTTATTTTTCTTGTTAAAAGCTTATTATTCTGCTATGAGGACACAGCGTGTGCCTTTGAGTTTGGTGACCGTTCTGTTTTCCAGGTGCCTCCCCAATCCGGCTGTGTGGCAAAAAAAAATTGGGGGCTGTCGTTGTGAAACTGTGTGGGGCCTTGTCCTTGAGGGTAATTTGGCACGCTGGGCTGGGGCGGGGGATGCCCATTTTTACCATCCATCCCAGGGGAATCTGATGGCACCAGCTCATGGACCAGGCTTAGGAGCCTGTCTATCATGATAACCCGCTCCCTCTGCGCAAGCAGGCGCTTCTCCTCAATGGCGGACAGTAAATCCCTCCACGGAACAGAAACTCAGGGCCTCCCTTCCCCACGGAGTCAGCCCTCAAGATGATGTTGAGTGATAAGAAGCCAAGCTGGGTGTAATCCCTAGGATGGATTTCAGAGCGACGGACGCTCGTCATCTGCTATCTGATGTCATAATGAAGACAAACGAGAACTGGAGGAAAGTTCTATCCTTCACCTGCAATCATCGGAGCATCGTGGACAGCAGAGCGGGCTGTGGGGGCCCCCGAGAAGGGCAGTTATTAGTTAATAGGTACGCCCTGAGCTTATAAAATGTTTTATTAAACAACAAACTCTGAAACATTATACAGGGTCCTATTTTGTGGTCTGTGTGCTGACTAAATTCCCAGATGACTTTAATGAGCAAATGGCGGCCTATTAAAATTACAGTAGTTTTGCAAAGAAAATAGCTCCCCAGGGGAGGACAGGGAAGTGCACCAGGCTGCTACTGTGTTGAGAGTTGTCCCAGGAGCTCCCTCCTCTCCTCTTCACATTATGGGGGGGAAGAAATCTGCTGTTCTGAAAAACGTTTGTTTCTGTTTGGCCCAACCTTCTGCATCTGAGAGATTCTGCCTGCTCCTGCTAATCAGTTCGTCCTCGTGCTAACCTTGAAGCAATGAAGAGAGCCACGCTGTCGTGTGCATTTTGCTTAATGAAGAAAATACTTATTGTTCACTATTGGGAAAGAATGAACTCGTCCTTTCCATCTTGGTAGACAAACCTCGGCTTTCTCTCCCAAGAGATGACATTGAAAAGCTACGAATGTTGACCTCTACCGTGTTACCAAATTGTAACTTGTAGTTCATATTTTATTAAAGATTATAAAGTTCCTATTTATATTGGAGGGATTTTTGCTTTGTTTTGCTCTCAGGAAAGGTACCTTTTGTGCAGACCAAATGGGCAGATTCTGATCTCCTTGAACTACAGTTTTTTGAATATTATGCCAGTTTTTTGAATACGATGCCAGGTGTGCTGCAGACACAGTTCCTTCTATCTTATGTTTATTTTCTGGAGAGGGCGTTTTGTGTGTGTGTGTGTGTGTGTGTGTGTGTGTGTGAGAGAGAGAGAGAGAGAGAGAGAGAGAGGGGGGGGGAGAGTGCACTGGGGATTGAACCCAAGGGCATTCTACCTCTGAGCTACACCCCCAGCCCTATTTTATTATTTTGAAACAGGGTCTTGCTAAGTTGCAGAGGCTGGTCTTGAACCTGTGATCCTCCCAGATCAGCCTCCCAAGTACAGGCGTGTGCCACCATGCCCAGCTTGAGCTTCCTTCACAATCAGGTGTGGGGAAAGTTTTTTTTAAAAAATAATACCTGATGATAAACCTTCTGTTTTATCTTCAGCTTATTGTTTGTGCTAAATGTATCATTGTATAATCCTTTCCACTATTGGTCCCTAAGTGGACCTCAGCTGATGGATACTGAGGGGCAAAAGGATTAGAAAGATATTCATTATATTAAGGGATATCATATTCTACTGTGCTATATGTAAGAGATATCATCTTCTATGCTTACATCAGCATCAATGAGCTTTCTGTGATGATAAAAATATTTTATACCTGCCCAAGAGGCAGATCCTAGTTACATGTGGTTACTGGGCACTTGAAATGTGATTAATGTGACTTAGGAATGGAATTTTTAGTTTAACTTAATTTTAATTAATTAAAATGAAAATTGAAATAGCCAGATGCAGTTAGTGGCCACAGTACTGGGTTGCCTACTACATATTATGTTACCCAATATATACACACACAAGCTTTTGCCAGAATGTGAACCAAACTAGGACAAAATAGTACAAATTTAAAAGCAGGATAGAAAGATAAAAACCAGCAAGACTGAGGACGATGTGGGAGCCGAAACTAAGGCTGAACGTGTACGCCAGGGTACCCTGAGTCACCATTGTGGTAGACCGCTGTGGGCTCTTTATGTTTCCTAGCGGAGAGCACACATAAAAAAGAAGCCCTGTCATGACTCAAACGGGGATGCCCCAAACCCAAAGCAAACCTATTGTTTAGGAGAATTGCAGTGCAGGCCTAAGATGAAACACGAATTCCTTCCAAGCATCTTCTTTTCATCCGTGATGTCGCACTGCTTAAATCCTTCCAGCAGTTCCCTACTGTACTTGGAAAAAAAATTCAAAGCTCTTACCATATTGTGCCGGTCCAAGTTCTTGGTCGTCAGCAAAAGACCTGAACTCTGGGTAACTGAAGGCACAGAGGATATTCTTGGAAGGATCTGGGCCGAGGGGTGTGGAAACCAGGTAGGCTGTAGGAGCAGGCTCAGGAAGCAGTCGTGACCAAGGAAGGGTGGGCAACTGCTAGTACCACGGCCATTAACGAGGACACGGCTCCTGTCATGGCCCCACGGGTATGGCCACCCTCCCTCCCATGACTCACTGGCCCCTACCCTGAAATGGGGTCCTGCGTCGCCCTCTGGAAGCCTCCCCTGGGAGCATCAATCCTCTCCAGGACTGATGCTCCCAGTTTAAAGTCGGGCCAGTGCGTCTGATTGGTGGAGCGTAGACCAGGCGCCCCCGCTGCCAGGAGGCTGAGAGAGCAAGTCTTCAGGTTTTCCTGTTTATAGCAAGGTGTGGTACTGGCTCCTGTAGACTCAGAAGCTGAACCATTCTTAAACATAAGAAAGGGGTTCTGCTACTGTGGAGACATCAAAGGCAGGACAAGGTGGGAGGGGGAAGCAGAGAAGGGAGGAAGGAGCTACCGCACAGGCCACGGGGCTGCATGGCCTGGCCGCTACCCACCCTTCTCTGGTTACTACGCTCCGGTGACACTGGCTCTCCTCGTCTCTCTATAAAACACTCTTGACTTCGAACTTGCCATTGTCTCTGCCTGCAAAGCTCTGCCCAGTTCTCTCTATGGCCAACTCCTTACCTTTTAGGGGTCCTCTAAAATTTCTCCCCCACCCCCAGGCTTTCTCTGACCAGCTGCTATGACTCCCCGTTGCCCTGCCAACCGCTCTGTCTATACTCACGCTGTAGTGCATCATCCTGTTTTATTTTCACCCTAATACCTGCTGCTACATGACAGCATCATGTTGGCTCATTTACTAGAGTGGGATTTGTCCCCCCACCCCCATCTCGGTCCCCTAGACTCCATGAGAGCCAGAACCTTCCAATCTTGTTCACCACGGCATCGCCAGCACCTAGAACAGTGCTTAGCATGGGGTAAAAGACAACAGTGCGTTGGTGGGATTGCAAACTAGTTCAACCGCTATGGAGATCAGTGTGAAGATTCCTCAGAAAACTGGGAATGGACCCACCATATGATCCGGCTATACCACTACTGGGTATCAAACCAAAGGGACTGAAACCAGAAAACTACAGTAATATATGCATACCTATGTTCATAGCAGCACAATTCACAGTGGCCAAATTATGGAACCAACCTAGGTGTCCATCAACAGATGAGTGGATTACAAAGTTATGGGAAATACACACAATGGAATTCTACTCAGCAATAAAGAAGAACAAAATAACATCATTTACAAGAAAATGGAAGGACCTGGAGAACATTGTTAAGTGAGATTAGCCAACCACAAAAAGAGAAGGGTCATATGTTTTCATTAATATGTGAAACCTAAGGAGTAGTGGGGACACACAAGGGACTCCGGACAATAGTGGAGAACCCTCAGTGGTGCAAGGGAAGTGGTCTAAGGGAAGGGGAAGGGCAAGAAAGAAATGTATCAATGGAATTACTATCATAAACAATGTGTACATATGAGAATATACCAACATCATTCTTGGTACTCCATATTGGGGGGGAAGGCGGAAGGGACACTAAGAGCTGTGTGCCTGTATGTTAATATCAAATTGATATTCATTGTGATATGAGACTACAATGCACCAATAAAAGCACATTTAAAAAAAAGACAACAGTGTTTGTTGAGCAAATAATCGATGGAAATCCCTAATGGCACATCACACTTGATCCAACAATGCGCGTCATCTAACCAGTTATAACAACTTGAATACCCCTAACAGTGGAATCCTTTATATTTGATGAAGGCTTTAGCATCCGTCATTATTTCACTTACTGCTCTCTCCAAAGCTAAACAAGCCACCTAGAGGCAGGTAGGTAGGCATGCCGGCACCCAGCGTGGTGGCCCTCACACTTGCCTCCCGGAGTTGATCCTTGATCCCATGGACCCGTGGGCGCTTGTGTGGTTAAACTATGATGACTGTTGTGTTTTGACTTGTAAGATGGTGATCATTTTAACATCAAGAATTTGTTCAGTAGACGTGAAAAAAGATGTGGCTTTTCTCCCTCCCCCCCTACCTGAGCTGCCTGCTGCAAAGTGGAGCTCACTGTTAAGCCTCAGCACCTCCGTCTCTGCCCATCTTCTGTGCAGAAGACTGACCACAAGTGTATTGTGGGCACTACGTTTTCCTTCCTTCCCTTCCCTTCCCTTCCCTTCCCTTCCCTTCCCTTCCCTTCCCTTCCCTTCTTCTTCTTCTTCTTCTTCTTCTTCTTCTTCTTCTCTCTCTCTCTCTCTCTCTCTCTTTCTTTTTATTTTGCAATACTGGGGACTGAACCCAGGGGCATTCTACCTCCGAGCTACATCCCCAGCCCTATTTTATTCTTTATTTTGAAACAGGGTCTCACTAAGTTGCGGAGGGCCTCACTAAGTAGCTGAGGCTGGCCGCAAACCCGGATGCTCCGGTCTCAGCCTCCCAGGTACTGGGATTACAAGCGCACACCACCATGCCTGGCTGGGCACTCCTTTTTCTTATTGTTTGAGTTCTACTTTTTGAGTTACAGAAATGGCCTCCCATGAACTTTCCTTCTTTAACCCTTGGTGTCGTATTGTTTTCAGGTTAAGGAGCCTCTGCCAATAGCTTGGGACATCATTTGTATCTTGTGTTTGGGTGCTTGCTGCAGTCTATTGGGTGGTCACGTCATTGAGACCAACTATACTAAGATATATTGGTCAAGTGAAGTAGCGAAAACACAGGAGAAGGAGGAAGGTGCCTTTTCTTTAATCCCACATCATTGTCATTATGGGGTTCCCAAGAAGGAATGCTGTTCCCAGGGTGCTGGCTAGTTTGAAGCAGAGATGTGCAGTTGAGGGCAGGTGGTTGTGGGTGGCCTCCCACTGAAGGGGAGGTGAGAGCTCAGATCTGAGTATTAAAAAAGAAGTAAGATATGTTAATTAGCTTCATTTAGTCATTCCGCTATCATGTTGGGCATTATATATACACAATTTGTATTTGTTAATTAAATGAATTAATTACTAAAAAAAGTACAAGTAAGATACAGGCAGCAGGAGAGGGACTTTAGAGAATGACCAGCACCTCAAAGTGAATGAGCTCAGCGCAGTACCAAGGGACTGAACCCAAAGCCAGAGAGGATGAAGAGAGATGTCGTGGGAACCCTCAACTCTCGGAGGAAACAAAAACGCTAACTATGAGGGAGGTCTCCCTGGCTGGGGATCTATAAAATAACTATGCCGGCAATAGGCTCACTTGTAAGGGGTCAAGGCAAGATGAGTATCACACACATCAAGCTCATTCAGAACTTGATGGGGGGAGGGGTACTGAGAGACCAAAGGAAGTCCAGTCCAAGCAACACTGTTAATATTCTCCATCAGACAGTGCACTCGGGTCAGAGAGAGTTTTCTGTAATACATTTCCCCGCCTGGGATTTCGTCTTAGGTGATATATAGAGATGAGGGTTTACATTCTATCAACCAGGAACAACTGACATTTTGGTCTCAAAGAAGCTGAGTAGGTATGGCTCTGATCTGAGAGAACCGAAATTATTTTTATTCAGCAAAGTATGTGTTGGAGAGATGATCGATCATGCTGCAAACATTAAGTTACAGAGTCTTCCTCTTTGCACAGAAAAAGCTGCTCAGTTGGCTGTGGATGGTTCAGTTTTGTTGCCTGAAGTGGAAGAGAGGCACTGATTCAGGAACTGAGCTGCCTCTCTCTGAAGCTGCACACTGTCCTGCACCAGACGTGCTTTTCAGGGCTGGTCCTTGGAGTGCTGTCCCCTTAACACGCTAGGAACTGCCTGGCCTGCAGTGCCTTACCATGCTAGGCTCAGCACAAGACTGTGGTTCCCGGTGGCCAACAATAAAGACGAGGGCCCTGTTCTCATGAAGTTCAAGTTCTAGCTGGGGACGTGCCAGCAATCAAATAAACGGGAGAATGTCCGGTGGTGGTTCGTGCTATGAAGGCACTCTATCTAACAGGACCACAGGAGAGAGAATGGCTGGCGGGGAGAAGTCAAGGGAGGTCTCTCTGGAGAAGGGGAACTGGGCAGAGACCCGAACGAGAAGGAGCCAGCCATGCTAAGAGCCAGGGAGGGAATAAGGAAGATCTCAAGGAAGGAGAAGGAGAGGCAGGTTCACCACGTGCTGTGGGGTGACCCAGGCCAAGGGCTCTGGAATCAGGCTGTCCTGTTGATAGGAGAGAACTCTTGACAAAGACTGGTCAATGTCTAATTTGACTCAAAGTTTTAACAAATAACCTTAAAAAGGTTTCAGATGCTCTCGTGTAAGCTTTCTCTGGGTATAACTAAAATAGAGTGCTTGAAAAATGGATTCTGTTTGGCCCCGAAAGTTTTCACCACTCCAAATGCGGAACACCCAATTTTCAGCATTCAAGAATTGCCGGCATAGGACACTAAGGCATTGGCTCCATTTCTCAGTCAAGAAGGGATCCCGAGGGAATATGCTGTGTGGCGGGGAAGTACATTTGGGAGTTAGGCTGACCTGAGCTTGAAGCTGCCTCTGCTTCTTAAGCCTTAAGCCTCAGCTTCCTCCTCTGCAAAACAGGGGTCATATCTGACTTTTATTTTCTCATACATTAAATGAGACAATATACAGTTTCCAGATCAGTAACTGCTATTGAAACGCAATGAATGTCACTTTCTAACCCCACCTTCTCTGCTCCCATAAACTCAAAACAGACCCCCCCCCACTACTAGCAAAATCTCAGCTACAAGTGAGGCTCATGATTGATCTCCATGATAAAAATTTTGTTCAGGACAAAGATTTGAAGTATCATTTTTGGAATTATTATCTCAGGTGGCCTCTATTTCCTGGCCTGTGATGCAGTCTCCTCATTAAAAACACAGGGTGATGGCTGGTGGCATCAGTCACACTGGCTGGTTGTGAGGCTTAAGTGAGAGAATATGGATAAAGGGCTCAGCACCACGCCTGGCTTGAAGGAAGCAAAAAAAGTCAGAGCTGTTACTCGTATGTGGATCATCTGAGGCTCGTGGCACAAGGTTCGCAGACCAATTTTCTGTTGTGGGACATCTTGGGGAAGAACTGCGCTCCTAAGCTGAGAATCTCTTTGTTCTCAACTTGAAACCGGGAACGGGCAGGGCGTCTGTAACCTCCTCTGCCCAGGGCCAGGGCAGCATGCTACTTCTTGAGACAAATGTGAAGTAAAGATGACTTTGGGCATTTGACAAACACCGATTTGGTAAGTATGATCAAACAAGAGACGCATGGGCTGAGTTTTCCTCTAGGACACAAATGGGTAGAAAGTCAAAGAGAATGAGACTATTTAAAAAAAAAATCACAGTTTTTGTTTTGCCCAACAGAGAATGGTGGAAATTTGAGTAGTGTGAGGCTTGACAATTATTCCAAAAGTGTAACAAGGTGTAAATACACAGATTCATCCAACAAATATCTATTAACGCCCACTATATTCAGGCCAAAATTTTCTGGCTTGTTATTCCAGGCACATAGACCTCAATGTCATCGTATACCTTGCATACTCATCCCTAGCTTATTTTGAAAAGGTTGCTAAAATTCATCCAACTTCTAAGCAAGTCAGCATATTAATAAAGAAGGAATGCACGCTCTTTTCATTAAACTTTGAAATTTAATTAGAAGTCTCAGGAGAGCATAGTTGACATTACTGCCAACATTATATGGTAGCAAATCCAAAAGGACTCTGGCCAAATTTGTTCTCTTTGTGGAGAGCAGGGAGAAAAAGACTACAGGCTTGGCCAGACTCAGCTGGCAAAGCTGACTCAAGCCCCCTTTCTTCTTCAAGAAAGGACAGAATTTGGTTTGAATACTAATAGTGTGTGTGTGTATGTGTGTTAAAAATTCATGATTTTTTTCAAATTACATCATTAGCTTTTTATCTTTCAGTTTCCCTTTGCTCATTTAGCGCTCTGATTTTCATCCTATTCAACCTCTAAAAGGTAGGTGGTCTTTAGAGGTATCTCCCCACCATCTCCTCTTCCATCTCTATACTCGTCCAAAATTAGAGACATCACAAGAAAACCACAGACTACTGTCTCTTTAAAATACAGCTGCATCCCATAGTATAAAAAGATGAATACGTTAAGACCAAGTGAGGTGTGCTTCAGGAATGTGCCGGGCTGGTTGAATGGGTGTAGTTCACCATAACAGACTAAAGAGCAAAATCCATATAATGCTGTTTCTCTTTCTTTCTTTCTTTCTTTCTTTCTTTCTTTCTTTCTTTCTTTCTTTCTTTCTTCCTTCCTTCCTTCCTTCCTTCCTTCCTTCCTTCCTTCCTTCTTTCTTTCTTTCTTTCTTTTTTTCTTTCTTCTTTCTTTTTTTGTGGTCCTGGGGATTGAAGCCAGGGACATTCTACCTCCAAACTACACCCCAGCCCTTTTTATTTTTTGTTTTGAAACAGGGTCTCACTTGGTTGCTGCAAGTCTTGTTAGATTGCTGACACTGGTTTTGAACCTGTGATCCTCCTGTCTCAGCCTCCCAAGTACAAGGATTATAGGCATGCAGCACCACATCCACAGCTCTGGCAAATTCAGTATTCATTCAGGATAAAAACTCTGAGCAAATTAAGAATATAAGGAAAATTTTTCAACCTGACAAAGGGCATCTATGAAAAATCTATAGTTAACATTATAGTTGATGGTGTGAGACTGGAAGTGTTCCCCGAAAGACTAAGAACAAGGCAAGGGGCTCCTCTCCCACTCTTATTCGGTGAAATCAAGAAGCAAAAGAAAGAAAAGCCATACATATTGGGGGGGGGAGAAAAAGAAAAAGAAAAAGAAAGACAACTGTCTACTTGCAGACAACATGATTGCCTGTGTAGAAAATTCCAAAGAATCTATGATAGTGCCTCTGGAACTAGAAACAAATTTAGCAAAGTTGCAGGATCCAAGAGCAATATAAAAAAGTCAGTTATATGCCTGTATACCAGCAATGATCAATTGTAGCTAATGAAAGCCAGGCTTTCATGGTGGAAGAGAGAAGTTACAGATAAGCAAAGGAATAATGCTAGAATGAACTCTGCGGTGCTGGACTGGAGTTGTAGATATCAGTAGGAATTCTTGATTGTTTAAACATGTGTACAGCTAGACAGATACAGAAGTAAATGTGCATGGGTTATCACACATACACACACATCCAGCTCTGTCCACTACGAGGGCCCAGAAGTGGGGATCTCCCTGAGTAGTGAACACACCCAGCTCTAGATTTTGGCTCCTAAATACCATTCTCCAGTAAATACAATGAGGTGTTCTTGGAAAAATGGCAAATTCTATGGCTGTGGCAATGAAACTATAAGATGGGTTTGGAGCATCCTGTGCTTCCAGAATGTTAAAAACCAGATAAGAAAAAAAAAAAGGAGACCATGAGACATATCAAAAGCATATAATGTCTAACCTGAAAGTTTCCAAAGGTCAGCGCTGGAAGATTTGAGAAGCAAAATCAATAATGATGGTATTGAATAACAACCCAAAGAATAAAATAAATATTGATGAATCCATGCTGATTGAATAAATACTGATTGAATAAATAAGCACACGGGGGGAAAGGCACAACTCTTCCTCATAGCAGAATTCCAATTAATCAATATAGGACAAATGAGGGAAATAGAAAATCGCCATTAGAACCTGTCATGATAGTTGCAGGCCAGATCCACCAAGGAATGCAACAACAGTGGGCAAAACGTTAAAGACAAATTGGAGATCTGCCTAGCTTTAAAGAATCTTCCTCAAAGTGTGTATTTATTACTCTGGTGGTTTAATATGTCTGCAAATTCTTGTGATATTCCTCTCTCCAGGAATTGAAGTCTAATTGATCTCCTTTTGAGCATAGGCTGGATTTAGTGACTTGCTTCTAATGAAAAGGGAGAATTGAGTAACCTTTCCTTGAAGAAAGAGATGCCACTTTAATCGAGTGATAGAGGTTCACGTCACCAGTAATAAGACTTGTTGATATTTTAGCCCTGAAATGTTGCAGAGGGCACATCGCCTCTGTGGGGTTCCTTCCAAAAATCTCCAGTTCAGTCTAATCCTGACAAAACGTCAGACACATTCAGATGGATGGACATTCTATAAAACTTTTGACCAGCAGTTTTCAAACATGTCAAGCTCATGAAATACAAGGGAAGATGGGGGAACTGTCACAGGCCAGGGGAGGCTGAGTGGAAGTGGTATCCTGGATGCAATCTTATAGTGAAAAGGCCACAGAAATCCCAGTAAAATCTGCAGTCTAATTAGTGGTATTGTACTAATGCTAATTTCTTAGTTTTGATAATTGTACTATTGTTAGGTGACATTAGGGAGAGCTGAGTGAAGGGTTATTGGGAACTGTACGGTGTTTGTAACCTTTTCCAAAGTCTAAAATTATTTCAAACAACAATAGAGAAGAGAAGAGAGAGGGCTGGTGAAGTTAATAAAATTCTCTTCCATCAAGGCAGGAAGACAGTCATTACTGCCTAAAATTAATGAATGGAAATACAATATTTTCAACATAATATTTAGTCGTAGGTGGGTAATATCTGAAGAAACAGATAAAAGATTTCAGAGTGGCTGCTTCTGGGGACCAGGGCTGGGCTGGAGGAACACTGGGCCTTGGGCTCCTGCTGCTCACTGTGGGACTTTCTGCATCAGCACCTTTAAAAAAAGTACTCCATTCTGAAATCATTTCAGACTTACCAAAAAAAGTTGCAGAAATGGCACAAAATTTACTCCAAATGTTAGTATTGTACATAATCATAGTACAACAATCTACAACCAGGAAACTAATACTGATAGAACATTGTTAACCTATGTGCAGATCAACAGTCAACAACTATCAATCAATCTACAGATTTCCTGATTGTCCTTCTAATGTCCTTCATCTGGTTCAGGATCCAATCTATGATCCCACATTGCACACGATTATCTTTTTTTCTTTTTCCTTTTTTTTCATGGTCCTGGGGATTGAATTCAGGGTGCTCTACCTCCAAGCTGCACCCCCAGCCCCTTTTTGATTTTTTGAAACAGGGTCTTTCGATGTTGTCATGAGTTTCGCTATGTTGCTGAGGCTGTGATCCTCGAACCTGTGATCCTCCTGTCTCAGCCTCCTAAGTACTAGCATTACAGGTGTACACCCCACGATCTTTCTTTACTCTCCTCTGATCTGGGACAGCTCCTCAGTCTTTGTTTTTCATGACTTCTGAAGAATCAAAGAGGCTGGCTATTTTGTAAAATATTTCTGAATTTATTATTTTTTTCTTCAATTTGGGTTTGTCTGATGTTTCATGTTTTTTCTGATGTCCAGTATGCTCTGTCAGGAACTTATTTTTAGATATGAAGCCTTTTCTAAGGTTCTTTTTTTTTGCGGTACTGGGGATTGAACCCAGGGGCGTTCTACCTCCAAGCTACACCCCTGGCCCTATTTTTTTTTATACTTTATTTTGAAACTGGGTCTCATGAAGTTGCGGAAGGCCTCACTAAGTAGAGAGAGAGAGAGAGAGAGAGAGAAAGACAGAGTCTCAGAGAGACAGAGAGAGAGCTGAGGCTGGCCGCAAACTCGGATCCTCCGGTCTCTGCCTCCCAAAGTACTGGGATTACAAGCGTGCGCCACCACGCCCGGCTCTAAGGTTCTTAATGTGGGCTTTGCTTCTTGCGGGCTCCGTCTTTGGCGGGGTAAAGAACGATCCTGATTTCTTGTTCCCTCTCAGGATTCAAGCGGACAGCAGAGGAGCGGGTCTGGTATCCTCTGGTTTTGGGAGGGGACCAACCACAGAGTCAGGGCCCGGCTTTGGCCCAGGCAGAGGTACCCCGAGGGGTAGTTGAGGGCTTGCCTCCTCCAGCAGAGGTTCTGGCAAGCCCCCAGCCCCCTCCCCTTGGGCTGAGCACTTAGCGCCGACCCTTCAGGTCTCTGCCTGTCAAACGCTTGCCTTTGGTCCAAGCTTAGCCGCTCACTCCCTTTAAACAAAGGGTGTGCAGACCATCGGCGTCTGCAAATGTGTTCTCTGCCTTTTGAAGCTCCGAGTCTCTTTGAGCCAGCATAAATCAAAGGAGAGGGCGCTTATTCATTTAGCTCGTCAGAAAAAGCCCACTGTCATCATGTCACATACAGAGGTTTATTCTTTTAATAGCTTTATTCTTTTCCCGTTAAGAGAGGGACTTCTTCCAGGGCACTCAGTCCATACTGTGGATTAGCCATTTCATTTTTCACAGAGGGGGGGAAAATACCTTTCTGCACATGATTAATACTGCAGTTGAATACCAGAAGAGCCGGCTATGTGCTGGCTTCGGGCCATCCATCAGCAATTTAACATCTGCAACCTAGCCGCGTCGTGTCGCAGTGAACATCTCATGAACGAATCGCGCGGGTCCGTGGCCGGAGCAGGTATGGACCTCGTGCGGGCAGAGCAAGCACCCTCCTCAGGGATGATCGAAAATGGGGGTGACGGAAAGCAAGGAGGGGCGCATCTGAAAAGAGGACCCACAGATTTTTGTCTTTAAAGCATTCCTATCAGAGGCTTACCAATGGGAATTCACAGCCCTGCCCTCTCCTTAGAGGGGGAGAGACGGAAGGGAGGAGTGGGGTTCAGCTTTTAGAGAAGAGGGGACAAGCAGGATCAGAGCAGGGAGCTTTGATGCTGTCTACTTCGGTTCTCCCAGGAGTCTGAGTGGTGACGGCACAGAATGCTCACTGTGCCTCCCGGGGGAACACTTCCTATTAGACGCTCCCATACATGATGTGTCCTGGGGCAGGAGGACTGGGTTGGGGTCACAGTGATCTTTGGAGGAGCCATTTAACCTCTGTGACCTCCCAGTTTTTCTGGGGTAATGTTGCTCACCTCACACAGTTGTCCTGGGGCGCCCCAGAGCAGTGCGAGAGGGGGCGGCCGCCTGTCACATAGTAGGTACTCCTGGAACATGTGTTTCTGTTCTTCCAAAGAGAACGGGGTGTCTCAGATAGGATTAACCAATCGAGACAACTTTTCTGGAAGTTTAGTTGAAGGACAGATCCTTTTAGGGGAACACGAACAGCTTTATAAATTGCCTTCAAAAGTAGTACCAAACCCTTCAGTCAGTTATAAAGGAACTGTTTACCGCTGCATATGGCAGTCATTATTTGGAATAATAAACCCTCTGAGAATCTGAACATTCATGGGCCAACAGATGGGTCAACCTGCTTCGCAATTTAACAAAGTAATTTATTTCAATCACCGGGACAGGGCATGTGAAGATTACTAATTCAGTTCACAAGCAAAAGCGGTGAACAGCGATTCGTTGCTGCATCGTGCAGCCATTATGGAAATGCGCACCTGTTCAATTGGTTTTGGGACAGTCTTCATTTCGATTAGCGTTTCCTTTTCTTCGAAGGTATGGCTTAAATTGCCATGGATTTGGCTGCTGAAACTCATGTGCTAATTGGTGTCAGGATGAGATAGAGTTCTCAGGGAAAATTTATACCATCACGGAGGTAAAATTCAGGTCATCAAAGTTGGCTTTGAGAAGGAAAACAGGTGTATCAAAAGTATATTCTTATAATAATTGGGCAATGTGTTGTTCTATCTCTTTGAAACAATCTGCCCAGAGTTTGATGGGGAAGAAAAAAGAAAAAGTCAAGATTTCCCTCTCATGTTTAGATCTGCTTAAATCTCTCGCATCTTGACTTCATCTCTCTCTGTGTGTGATCACTCAGGAGCCAAAAGGAGAGAGGAGTTGAAAAGGTGGTTAGAGGACTTTTCTGGAAAACCTTCTATGTGCTCGAAAGTGGAACTGGAGGTATTAAAAAGAAAAGGGGCAGCATCTCCCTTGACATTCACCATCTCCTTGGCCCACGCTCCAATACCGAGTTGGACAGAACTTTCTCAACAAAGTCGGAAGCGTCACACAAAGATGGCGCCTGGTTTGCATTTGAGAGTTGCCATGTGTTTGGTAGGGTTACTAACTCTACAAGACTGTTTTGTTGTCTTTTTTGAAATGAACACACTCTATTTTCTTCCTTATAAAGTCTTTCTCCACTTTGATGTCTATAGTTACGACGTCCATATAGATGAGTTTCCTCTTTGTCACTGTTTCTTCCAAACTAGTTATTTTTGAGTTGCCGTCTCTTTACCATATGTCAGATTAGGTACTGGGGCTCCAACTAAAGAGAGCAGCATTCTGTCCCTCAGGTAGGCAGGGAGATGGGAAGGGAGGTGGCGACTGTAATTCAGTGGAGAGACTGCTACAATTGGAGGTGAGTGCGGTTCTGAGGGGACTTCTAACCAGAACTCTCAGACAACATCCTACTTTTTTTAAATACGTCCATGTGGATCAGAACAGTAATAAATATCCTAATAGGGTTGCAAAAGTGTGGTAAATTTCCAAAGTTTTATCAAATTGTCAATGCCAATAGGAACTCAAGGGCTGTATACATAAACTCATTGTCTCAGTCCGTTTGTGCTGCTATAACCAGATGCTGGAGACTGCATTGCTTATAAAGAAGGAAGATTTATTTCTCATAGTTTTGGGGGCTGGAAAGTCTGAGATCAACACACCGGCAGGTATGGTGTCTAGTGAAGACCTGGTTTCTGCTTCAGGATGGTACCTCATTGCTGCACACTCTGGGGGGTGGAGGTGGGGAGGGGACCTCAGGTGGTGATGAACAGAGGGACAGAAGGGCCAAAGTTAAGCTGGGCATGGTGGCACACACCTGAAATCCCAGTTCTTGGGAGGCTAAGACAAGAGGATCACAGGTTCGAGGTCAGCCTCAGCAATTTAGCAAGGCTCTCAGCAACCCTGCAAGACCCTATTTCAAAACAAAAACTTAAAAGGGGGGCTGGGGGTGTAGCTTGGAGGCAGAATGCCTCTAGGTTCAATCTCCAGTAACACACACACACACACACACACACACACACACACAGGCCCAAGGGAGTTCCTCCAGCCCTTTAACAAGGCACTAGTCGATTTGTGAGGGGAAAGTGCTTGTGGCTTCATTACTTCCCCAAAGCCCCATCTATTGATACCACCTCGATGGGGATTAAATTTTAATGCGTGCATTTGGGGGTGGGGGCATTCAGACCATAAAGTTATTTAGAGAAGATGTTGAAAGTCAGTGTGAACATTTTCATGATTAGAGGGCCCAGGCCAAATGGCGCCCTCGCCACCTGTCCTGCCCCTGCCCCACAGCCGTGTTTCCAGCTAACAATTAGCTTCACTTCACTTAGAGGTCCCGCCTGCCCAGCTCCTGGCCCTGCCCTGCCCAAACTCAATGTCTCCATCGCGACTGTTCACTTTCCCCTTAACCACCAGGCCCGTTCTTCCTCCCAAGCTCCTTTTCCCGTGAATGGTGGCAGCACCATGTTCTCATTGACCTTGCGTTCTTCCCTCCCTGGCTCCTTAAATTTGCTGAGACCCGTGGGCTCTCCCTCCGCCCTATCCCTGGAACTCTTCCTGTCCTCACTTCGTTTTCCTTAGTTAAGGCCCCGCAGTTCACCTGGATGGTCATCATGTCTTCTGAGAGGACTCTTAGCCAAGCCATTCCACCCCCTACCCACTTGGCAGATTGATCCACTTGGTACCAAGACCTCTGCCAGCTCCCATTGCCCACATAATTAACTGGAAACTTGCCACCTTGAGAGTCAAAATCTTTTCTAGAATGGCAACAGCTCCCCTTTCCATTGCGGTCCCCTTCACATCCTCTGGGCATAAGATGAACAAGAATACTAACTATTCTCCGAACACATCTTTGTGTCTCCACCTCCACGCATTCACGCAGGCTGTCCCTCTCCTTCAGTGACAGCCCAGAGGCTCTGCTTGGTGGAGCTTGGACCCTCTCTTTAGAGCTTCAAGAAGTCTTTCCTCCCTCCCCACTCCCTTAGAGCCAGATGTGTGATTCTCTTTTAAGCACTAGTAGCTCTTTTTTTTTTTTTTTTGCGGTACTGGGGATTGAACCCAGGGGCGTTCTACCTCCGCGCTACACCCCGGCCCTATTTTTTATACTTTATTTTGAAACCGAGTCTTACGAAGTTGCGGAGGGCCTCACTAGGTAGAGAGAGAGAGAGAGAGAGAGAGAGAGAGAGAGAGAGCTGAGGCTGGCCACGAACCCGGATCCTCCGGTCTCCGCCTCTCAAAGTACTGGGATTACAAGCGTGCGCCACCGTGCCCGGCCCACTAGTAGCGCTTTGATTCTTTTGAGGACTTATGCTACTTAATCTTTTTCTAACCTGCATTCAATAAAACCCCACTCCACAAATATTGAGCCAGCACCTATGAGGAGCCAGAGACTATGGCACGTGCTGATGATAAACAAGAGACAGAGGGTCCCTTTCCTCCTGGAATTGAGAGTCTGATGGAGAAGGCTGACAAGTAAACAGACAATTGCCATCAGGTGAAGAAGTAGAGGAGCATCAGATGCTAAAACAGAAAAGAGCCACTCACATAGCTGGGGCAGAAGGAGGAGGGTAGAGGGGGACAGAGGGACCCACACAGGACCCGCAGTCATTCACATTTCAGTATATCTTTTCTGGGTAGTTCTTAAGGGAAACAGCCTCCTCCCGCTGCATTCTCTCAGAGTCTAAGTCCTGGGTCCCTACGTCAGCACTTAACTGTGTCAAGATGTTTTTGTGAACAGCACCTGAGTCATAAATTTGCATAAAGCTCCCTCGTGGAAAAATAAAAGTCTTAGCCAGGTGTGTGGCACACACCCGTAACCCCAGTACTTGGGAGGCTGAGACGGGAGGATCGCAGATTCAAGGCCAACCTGGGCAATTTAGGGAGACCCTGTTTCAAAAAAAAAAAAGGAAAAAAGGGCTGAGGGTGTAGCTTAGAGGTAGAACATCCTTGGGTTCACTCCCCACTGCCACCAAAAAAAAAAAAAAAGTCTTAGGAGGAAAAATAAACAAAAGAATGAATCACGTAAGAGATTTTTGACTCCCTAACGTGCACTCCTTTCTAGGGCTTGAATTGGTCATTTTGCTGTTGCCATAATTAGTGCCACTTCACAACTTTCACAAAGAAGGCCACAGCCTTAGGAGCTGCAATCAGGAAAGAATGTTCTAGATGGCATTGGGTACTCATTATTCATTACTAAGCTCAGAAATACTCCGATACCTTTAATAGAGTGCTTAACATTGAGCTACCAAGAAGGGCTGTAAGTCAACATGAGCACTGCATACATCGATACAGTGGGGAATTGTGGGAAAAAAATCCTGTAAAGTGCCCACCTAGGACCTAAGGAATGGTTAACTGCTTGCCAGACCCCTTTCTTTTCCTTCTGGGGACAACGCGTCTGCAATTCCTGCCTCCCTTGGGCTTTGTCTGGTCACGTGATTGAGTTTTAGACAACGGGATGGGAACGTCCCAAGAATGCAGCTCCTTGACTCCACACTCTTTCCCTTTGCGCCAAGCTCCTTGTTAAAGATGGCGGAGACAAAGATGGCGGCAGTCAGGGTCTCCACACCTCCAAGTGGAAGCTGCCTGTGCACCTGGCACACCCAGATTGGTTGGTTAAGTGAGCAACAAAAAGTCTTCCACTAGGCTAAGCCACCGAGATTGGAGATTTATTTGTTGGAGCTGGTGTAACCCTAATACAGTCCCTTTACACTGCTCAGATCAGTGGGGACAAAAGGACGAACTATCCCGAGTTGGCTCAGTGTGAAGCGAGCCTCTCCTAGCGGTGGGCTGGCTGCTCTGTTTCTCCGCGTGCCCTCGGTGGGCCTTTGGAAACTTGTGCTTTTTGGGAACAAATTTAGGTTGATTCAATAGTGTGTTTGAAGTTGTTCTGTGTTGAATTAAAAACTGAGTAGTTTGAATGTGGATGCAAATTCTTCATAGCTTTAGCAACTGAGAAAAATTTCCAGATGTTTTGCAAAGCACTAAAATACTGTACATTGTTTTCTTTTTCAATGGGAAATTATTCACAGGGCAATAAAAAGTTGTTTTTTCAGTAAACAGATTATGTTTCAGCCTGCGGTGTGAACACTTAAATGGAACGACTCAATATGCCACTTTTTAAAAGAGGGTTTTAAACATGTCAGTACAAACCCTTCAATCCTCTGTCTCATAAATTCAACTTTTTAAAACGAAATCAACCTGAGTCCTGCGAAGGCTCATACGACTATATCAAAACCAGGGAATTTGCCTGTTTATCGCCACCGATGGAATATGGCAACAAAACATTCTTTCCACGTGGGACAGTTTCTTCAACTTTACACCAAGTGAGGTTTAATTGCTTTGCACTTCCTGGAATCATTAGGCACGAGGTCTGCTGGGGGCGGAGCCAGAGGAGAAGCCGAAAAATAAGCCTGTGTTTAATACATTTCACCTTGGAATTTTATCCTTCCTCCCTCCACTACCAGTTGTGTGGCAAGTCTCCGCGTGAAAAGCCACTTTAGAAAAATTTAGAGCTCACGCAAGCACAGGTCAAATGACACGAAACAATTCCTCATGCCTCAGCTGTCAGTCTGACAATTGGAATGTTGGATTCTTCCAGGCTAAATTTTTCGTATGTTTTTATCTTAGTAAAAAAAAAAAAAAGAAAGATAGTAAGTAAATGCAGTAGCAGGTAAATAAAAAGAAGCCCGGGCTAGACTCCAAGCTGTGGTCAAACACAACATAGGAACATCAGAATTGTACAAAACAAGTACAGTGCCATAATTTTATTCCCGTCCCAACACTGGAATGTGTTGTTCTGCTCTTCAAAGGGATTTATGGATCCTTTTATAATTATAAATCAAATATTAAAGTTCCTCACAGTGCATTTGAATGAAGAATATGGTAATTACTTGACAGAGAAGATGAGAAAGGGTAAAATTAAAGACAGTTGTTAAAATTGCTACCAGAAATGAAGACAATCTTTATGCACAAAACACAAGGTGAAAGCCTGGGCCGTACTGGGAGCACGGGGCGTCCGCGCCTCGGAGACACTGGACACGTCCTTCACTGGCGGGGTCCCCGCCCCAGGATAATCTGAAAGTGCTCAGTGGAATCGTGAGGCAGGACACGCGAGAGTTGGCGTGAAGACTCGTCTTCACGCCACTCTTGAGGGGATGCCAAAGGTGAGTAGAGTTGGAAAATACACACGGGAACCTGGCGCGACTTTTGTGGGTTCAGGTGTGACAGAGGCAGGATGAGGACGTGGGCGCAGCGACTTCTCCATCGGTGGGAACTTCCATCCGTGCACACAGTGGTTTCACAGCTCAATAGAAGTGGGGTCTCAGCGCCCTACGAACCTTGGTATTCTTTTCAAAATGGTAACAACTGTTCTTAGTGGATAATGATGTAGTGTGTGTGTGTGTGTGTGTGTGTGTGTGTGTGTGTGTATGTGAGAGAGAGAGAGAGAGAGAGAGATGAAGCCTCTTCCTTTTCTTTTCCCTACATCTAATAGACTATAAAGAGTTTTCCCAGCCTGCCGTGGTGGCACACACCTATAATCCCAGTTCTTAAGAAGCTGAGACAGGAGGATTTCAGGTTTGAAGCCAGCCTCAGCAACTTAGTGGGATCTTCAGCAACTTAGCAAGACCCTGTTTCAAATAAAAATTTTTTTAAAAGGCTAGGGGTACATGTAGCTCATAGGTAAACACCTCTGGGTTCAATTCCCAGTAAAACACACACACACACACACACACACACACACACACACACAAGAGTTTTCCCTTCTGGGACACTCCTTGATATTTTCTTCACTGGATTTCGCCCAAATGTGAAGCTTAGTCAGGAAGGGCTTTGCCTTGTTTAAAGCTCTCCTGCGCAGTGAGGGCATGTTCTTCCGAGGGCCTGTCTGGAGGTTGTCCTCCAGCCTTTGGGGAGGCTACACTAGACTAGACAGTCCTAGTCTTTGCTTGTGAGGTTTATTGGAAATACAGACATTTAAAAATGGACTCCCTCGGTAGCTAGTTACTGAGCCTGCGCTCAGTGCGACAGAGGAGGCCTGCAGAGTGGTGCTCGCTCTATGCCGATGGAGGCTGAGCAGGGTGGGGCCAGGAGAAACCTGCAGGGCGGGCGGAGCTTTGGTGGCAGGAGTTGGCGGTGCAGCCCGAAAAGGGCTGGAGCAGGCGATGGGGGTGGGGAGGTGGTACCTGGGTGGTGGGAAGTTGATCCCCATTCTAGGGCAGGAAGTTGGGAATAGGCTTTGCTTAAATAAATGCTTGCAAAGATTTTAGCCATCCTTGCTGGGGTAGGGGTTGGAAATGACAGGGACAGTCCAAAAGCATTTTTTTTAACCTAAGCCCAATCTCTCTCTCTCTCTCTCTCTCTCTCTCTCTCTCTCTATCATACTTGGGGTTGGACCCAGAGTCATTCTACTTCTGAGCTACACCCCCAGCCCTATTTTATTTATTTTTTTATTTGAAACAGGGTCTTGCTAAGTTACATTGTGCTGACTTTGAACGTGCGATCTCCCTGTCTCAGTTCTGGGATTGCAGGTGTGCACCGCCATGCCTGTCATGGGCCTGATCTCTTGATGGAGACAAAAGCAGAACCCTAGCAGCCACCATGGGAATTTATATAATGTCCTGGAGCAATGGGAAGCTACTAGAAGGTCTTAACTAGAGCATTGACTTATATGTATCAAGCGCCACCAGCCCCTGATGTAGAAGATTTGAGGTTTGGCAAAATGCACTGTAATGTCTGAGTGTGTTTGTAGAGAGTCATGACTATTACTTCTTAAAAAGTGTTTAAAGGAGGAAGGGGCTGGTTAAAGTATGGAAGACATTTGATCTCCCAATTCTTATTTAGCCCACCAGCATGTAACTATACTAGAGGAGAATGTAATTCAGCCCTAGTCTCTGACTTGTGGCTGTGTTGAGCCAATTAATTTTTGCAGTAATCCCACTCCTGAAACTGCTCTCAGAAGAAACCCCTGGTTGGGAGGAGCAGCCGCCCTTGCTGACATTTCAGGCTTTGATATGGAGGTACAGTAGGCAGACATGGATTTCCCAGATTAAAAACAAATGTGTAATGGAAGTTGAAATAGACAGAAATTCTCCATTTATCTTCTTGACTAAAGGGGGAAAAAAAGCATCATACACATTATAGATCATTTGAGTTTTAGGCCGATGATTTGAAACATTTTTATAATAATTCAGTGGCTCTTTTTGAATATCCAGATGTTAATAATGGTTCCCTGCTATGTGATTAGGAATGAATCTGCCAAGGAAAAATGAGGCCTTTTCTCTTGGGGAAAAGTTGAGTTACTTCTGTTATTTTCCCAGGCTTCCTGGGGAAGTCTATCAACATATGAATAAATGATGGGAACTAGAGTCTGGCTGGTCACCAGGGGATTATCGACCTTGTTTTCGGAGTTTGACCTTTATTATTTACACACTCAGCTTGAAATATGACAAATGTAGTAACTTCCCAGCTATTTTATTCCTTGAAATCCAACGGTCCTTAAAGCCTTTGAGAGTGGAAAGACTGTTGTTTTCATAAAAGTTTCTGCTGTCATTGCTTGCGAAGGCCATGACTTTGGCTCAAATGAAAAAATAATATGAATAGCAACCGGGGATTCCCTCCTTTCCATTAGGAGAAGAACAAACATTTAAAAACCATGCATCTCTCAGAGAGATGCCCAGTAACGAGTTTGGATCATTTCTGTTGTATTGTCTCGTGCTTGATATGCCACTTATTTTAATTTTCTCTTTAGAATCTAAGGTACCATGCTAGCGTTGTCTGGGGTCTAGAATCCCTTTTGGAATAATTATGGTCAAGCATTGAAATACTCCATTTGATCTTTTCAGAAATCTTCATGTTCTTCATTTACACTCAGGAGCTGAAGCATTTGTGGTATAAAACCTAAAAGTAAAGATAGGTATACATCGCTGTTCTGTACCTGGCTCTTCAGTCAGTCAACGAACATCTATTGACAGTGTGTCAAGTGGTTTGTTGTTGATTTTGATCTTCTTTTTGCAAAATGAAAGAGAAACGAGAAGGTCATTACTCGTAGTAGCATTCATCACCATTTTTTTTTTTTTTGCAGTACCGGGGATTCAACCCAGGGGCGTTCTACCTCCGAGCTACACCCCCGGCCCTATTTTTTATCCTTTATTTTGAAACCGGGTCTCACGAAGTTGCGGAGGGCCTCACTAAGTAGTTGAGGCTGGCCACGAACCCGGATCCTCCGGTCTCCGCCTCCCAAGTACTGGGATTACAAGCTATGCACAGTGCTTTACAAAGGAGCCAAAAGGATTAGCAACAGGAACAACAATCACAGATAGCATGGGAGCAAGTATTTGTCTCATGCAGTGAGCCTGGCGCCCAGGTAAGCACGGACATTCTTTGGCCTTTTTCTACTTCAAGCACTATTTTGTGGGAGGTACTGTTTATTATTCCCAATTAGAGTTGAGGAAACTGTGGCCCACGAAAGCTTAGTAACTTACTCAGTAATACACAGCTAATGATAAAGCCAGGATAGAACCTCAGGAAATGTTTCCCAACACCATCCTTCAGCCAGAACAGAGGTCCAAGGCTCTCCAGTTGTGGTTCACAAACAGCTTCTTGGACCCCTGAGATCCATGGAGTCAGCGCTCCATATCTGCAGGTGCTGGCTCTGAGGATTCAACCAAGCTTGGATTGAAAACAATCAAAACATGGCATTTGGCAGGGCTCAGTGGTACATGCTTGTAATCCCAGTACTTGGAAGGCTGAGATAGGAGGATAACAGGTTCAAGGCCAGCCTCAGCAACTCAGTGAGACCTTGTTTCAAAATAAAAAAGGGCCGGGAGTATGGCTCAGAGGTAGAATGCCCCTGAGTTCAATCCCCAGTACCAAAATAAATAAAATAAAAATAATAAATAAATACCTATATTGCAGGGAAAGAAAGACATGGAGCAGACACAACCACACAGCTTAATCTCAGTCCCAAACTGCCTTTCCTCCACGAATGGGTTCTCTTGCTATCCTTCTTTTGCACAGCATCTAGTAAGAGAAACCCTTGAAATTGCCATCCTATGTGCAGACACGAACTAGTACAGGATACCAGGATTATGCAAAATGGGACTTGAAAGCCAGTGTTAATAAATCCTGATAATTCTTTGTTAAAACCCAGTCTCTTCTAGACCATGACTTATTTCTCACTTGTTGAAAACCTGCTTTAATGTCTTTCTCCTGGTAAACAGTTTTAGTTGCTCTAAAGATAGGGAATTGCTGGGCGTGGCGGTGCATGCATATAATCCAGTACTTGAGAGGCTGAGACAGGAGGATGCAGGGTCAAGGCCAGGCATGGAAACTTACTGAGATCCTGTTTCATAAAATAAAATAAAATAAAATAAAATAAAATAAAATAAAATAAAATAAAATAAAATAAAATAAAATAAAATAAAATAATAAAATAAAATATAAAATAAAATAATAAAATAAAATAATAAAATAAAATAAAATAAAATAGGGCTTGAGGTATAGCTTAGAGGTAGAATGATCCTGGGTTCAATTCCCAGTAGCACAAAACAAAAACCAAAAAAGAAAGAAAAGAAAAGAAAATACATGGAATCATTGAAGACATTCTTTAAATTTGATTAAAAAGTCTGTGTTAAAAATAAAAATGCTAGCCAGGCGTGGTGGCGCACACTTGTAGTCCCAGTACTTGGGAGGCTGAGACCTGAGGATCCGGGCTTAAGCTTTTGCTGCCTCCTGTTCACAGTCTTGGCCCCTTCCCGCCTGATGAGTTTGGGGGAGAGGCATTGTGGATACTGCATCCTTTTGGGGAATCTGATCCAGGCTCAGAAACTTTTGGAAATAACACGGCCTGCTCTTTTATGTAATGCTGTTTAATTTGGAAAATCACAGATCATCTGAGTTTAGAGACTCAAAGAGAAAACTATTGGACACACTCCTTCCACAGTTGAAGAGACAGGACTGGAGATGCTGACCTGCCCTAGTCAACAGTGAGTTGGTGACAAGCTGGGGCCCAACCCAGACCTCCATCGGTAATTGGAGAACATTGATGATGAAGGACACTTGTGGGACTTGTTTAGACACAGTCTGGGAGTATACTTCCCAACACACACACACACACACACACACACACACACTCTCTCTTTCTCTCTCTCTCTCTCTCTCTCTTTGTGATTTTGCTCCTAACCCTTAAGGGAGCTTCAACTGCAGAGGGGAACTGGCTGCGCAGAGGTGGTGCTACCTGTGCCAGGTGCTGCGTGGATTCCAGGAGATGATGCACGCGGAACCCCCGAGTCAAGTGGTGGTAGGAACAGACGAAGTCAAAGCGAGGCTCCGAAATGCTTGTTCACAGTTTTGTGTACCGGTACAAGAAATCTCTTGAGGTTATGAATCCTGCCGTCGGTTTTAATTTGCATAATTCATAACTCTGTAAGATGAGATTGTCATAACCAAACAGGCCTCTCCCTTTCTCTCCTCATCCCTGGCAACCTTTTAAGCTGAATTCCGAATTTCAGACGTCGCTGGAAGTCCCCTTGGACTTTCGGTTTATTATTTCAAGGCCAGGATGAAACGAGTTTAAGGTATAGACATGTTTAAGAAAAACACACTTACTGCTTGGAGCCTTTTCTTTCATTCCACGTCGCTTGGCAAGCTTGTTACCTTGCTGGAGCTGTGCTTTGGGGCTTCGGAGGCGGGCTGGGTCTTGATCCCTCTTCTTCCCTTCAGATCTGGTACTTAACCACTACGTAAAATAAGGCTGGCTCAGAGGACCACTTAAGGCCCTGTCTTAGTCGAATCCAGCTGCCATGATGAAATGCCATGGGCTGGGTGTCTTAAATGACAGGAATTGATGTTCTCATGGCGTTGGAGGTTGGGAAGCCCAAGGTCAGGGGCCAGCGTGGTTGGGTTCTAGCTTACAGCCACCTGTTCACAACGTGCTCAAGTGGCAGAGAGAGAGAGAGAGAGAGAGAGAGAGAGAGAGAGGGGAAGATGGCTGCCTAGTGTCTCCCCCAAGAGGACACTAATTCCCACCAAAGGACTCCCACTGTAACAACTGCATTTAAATCTAAATATCTCCCAAAGGCCCCTTTCCCAATTTACATCATCTTGGGGACGAGGGCTTCAACTTATGAATCTCCAGGGGACACAGTTTAGTCCATGGCAGCCTCTTTCCAGTTCATATTAGGTGTGGGGCGTCTTGCTAAGTGCTGTGAGATACCAGAAATTTTGTGGTACAGAAAAAATCCAAAACATAGCTTACTCCCCAGGAGCACAGCCTGTTTGGAATGCAACGATACACAAAACCACATGAGGAGACCCAGGAGAAGGGACCATAGGGGACAGGACCTATGGCTTCCAGCTCCAGGAGTTAGGAAGGTCTTCTGGAAGGGCCGGCGTTGAGCTGGGTGTTAGCAGATGACAAAATGTCCACAAACGAGATGGATGTGGGGCGGGCCCCAGGCTACAGGAACAAAGATGGAAAAGGGATTTTTTTTGGAGAACACATGAGTCACTCTCTGTGCTTGGTTTAGCTGGGGATAGTTCTGGAAATACTGGTTCAGTCCAGACAGTTCCAAGAGCCAAGCGAAGAATTTTGGACCGTGCGTGATGACTGGGAACCTTTTTGGTGAATTCACAGACATAGTGGAATCGCTTTGATTGGGGGCATCGATCCAGCTCCAGAGAGGAGACTCGCTTAGTGCTGAGAGAGTATGAACAGAGGGGTCAAGTCGGAGGCGAGTGATGTGGTCTTGAGTGGCTTCTAGATTTCTCTTAAACATATGGAATGTCTATAAAAAAAAACCCTCTTCTGCCATGGGTGATCAGATTTATCGCCTCTCGTCAAACATTACTTCTCTTTGCGTAAACGACAGAGGCTCTGGGTACATCCTGAGAGGCATCTAGCCAAGGCAAGATGTTGTTTCTGGAGACGCTGATACAGGCTGGCTTTCGCTGGCACCTGCGAGCCTCCTCTCCAGGAAGGGCAGGCCTGGACGTGGGAGGCAGGAGAGACGGACAGCAGGACAGGCTGCCATCCCCAAGGATGAGGGTCTGTTCCTCTGGTTTCCAGGACCCTTGACCCCTGAAAGTTCAGGCAGCCATCTGGTAGCTTTTGTAACCCAAAATTGCTCTGGCTTCTGCCTGGTGTGGAAGGAGGCCCCTCGACGTGACTGCCCCGTGACGCCAGGCTTGTGATAGTTTGAAAGTGTCCGTGGCGGTGGTGTACTGGAACCAGATCCCAGTGTAGCGATGGTAGGAGGTGGGGTGGGTAGGTCATGGGGGCTCTGTCTTGTGAGCACACTGATGCTGCTCTCAGGGGAGTGGGTTCCTGAGAGAAGGATGAGTCTGGCCCAGTCCCCCCTCCTTCTCTGTCTCACGTGCATGAGTGTACGTGCCCTCTCTTGCCCGTCCACCTGCCACCATGATGCAGCAAGAAGGCTTTTGCCAGAGGCCATGTCCTCGGCCTTTCCAGCCTCCAGAACGAACTCTCTTTATGGGTTATGCTGTCTCAGGTGTTCTGTGATAGCAGCACAAAACAGACCGAGGCTGCGTGACAGCTGTCCTTTCTGTCCAAGTCTCCTCATTTTATTTTTTGGTTTCAGGAATCGGTTCCAGGAGCATTCTACCTCCAAACTATATCCCCCAATTTTTTATTTTGAAACAAGTTCTCACTAAGTTGCTGAGGGTCTCGCTAAGTTGCTGAGGCTGATTGTGAACCTGCACTCCTCCTGTTTCAGCCTCCCAAGTACTGGGGTTATAGGAGTGTGCCACCATGCCCTGCTATGAAGTTGGGCATTGTAAAAGAGTACCTTCAAAAACCATATCTGACCTCAGTCCTTTGTGGAGGAGAGAGAGGACAGAAGGAAACAATAATTCAGAACACAGAAGGCTCAATCAGCTGCCAGATAATTGCAGTAAGTTCCTCCAGGACAAGACATGTCCGTTTCCTTTTTATCTTGGTCGGTGCACAAAACCTGCTCTAGGTGTGTGTCACATTGAGTTTGCGTCACATTGGTGTAAGAGAGGGAGGCTTTTTCATACCTGCCCTTCAAACTTTGATGTTTCTCTCTCAGGAGTTTGAAAGTGCTTTCTTGAAAAAAAACTCAGCTCAAAGAGTTCAAGTGTCATTTCTCATTATAGTAGTGCTGCCTGAAGCCCCCATTAATCTATGATTTCCATGACTTTCTTGCTGTCTTTTCTAAGTTGCTGGGAATCTGTGGGGATGGTGTCAGCACGGCGTTGATCTCGGAGTATGGGGGAAAGCTCTGAGAACTGCCTGGACTCCGAAGCTTGAGGAAGTCTCTCTCCAGCCTGCATTTGCCATTGCGTTTTCCATATTGCATCAGCTAGTATTAAAGTCAGTGAGTTATAGCACTTCAGTGCCTTAACCTCAACTCTAGGATGTTTACCAAAGGGGTTCTGATCGCTGGGTCCTGTGGGTGACATTAGTATTATAATCTTTATTACAGCCGGTATTGAAAAATGTTATTAGAACACAGCACGCTATATCAAGATCTCGGAAAAAAGTGAATCATTTTTGCAATCTGACTTTGCAACCATTAAAACTTTCCATAAACATAGATCTATGTGGCCAATAAAGGGCATGCGACCTGATGATTTCTGTAAGCTCAAATATTTCAAATTTTAGAATAAAAGGGTTAGCGGTAATAAATTGGATACCTATGTCCCTTGCTCTGTCCTCTTAGGAATGAAAAAATATCCGCTTTCAGCCACAAACTTTCATGCTAGAAGCCACGTGAAAAAAGATTATGGGTCGTGTCTCATCCCTCTCCTCTTCCCTCCCTTCCTCTTCCTTTTCTTTTTTGTGGAACTGGGGATTGAACCCAGGGGCATTCTACCTCTGAGCTATACCCCCAACCCTATTTTTTTTTTATTCTTTATTTTGAAACAGGGTCTCACTAAGTTGCGGAGGGCCTCACTAAGTAGCTGAGGCTGGCCACGAACCCAGATCCTCTGGTCTCAGCCTCTCAAGTACTGGAATTACAAGCATGTGCCGCCACGCCCGGCTCCTCTTCCCTTTTATAAGTGTTGAGCAGAGACTACATGCCAGTTGCTGGGATGGAGTCAAAAGAAGACATAATTATGGTTATAAATACGACTGTTTGTTTCCTCGGCCTTTGTAAGAGCATTTTTTCCCTAAAAATCTTCTTGTTGGTAATAAAGACTAGGAAGGGAGCTCACGCCACAATCTAGCACCAGCGGTAAAGCCCCACTCCCTGTACCAAATTCTCCTGTTCAGAGGTTTCCAGAGTGCTTGGATTCTCCCACTGGGATTTTTATCCATTTGGGTTAACACATTACCCCACAAAGTCCATGTTTATGTACAAAAACAGAACTTGGAATAAATAAAATAAGCCAATGTGCACTGATATGCTGTCTGGGGTTTTAAAAATTAGACAATTAACCATTATCTATCAAAGACCTGACTGTTGAGGAAACAGAAAGAGCAGGTGGGTGACGCCTGGTCAGGGAGGGGTGGACCAGAGAGCGGGTACAGCTGGGGGTTGGAGAGGATGCATAGGACAAGGGCCCGTGACCTCGGTGGACGGACACGACGGCCCTGTTGAGTCTGGATACGAGGAAACCTGGTCGCAGTGGCGCCAGCGGTTCTCTTCTCGGGTAGCTCTCTCCGCTTTTCTGGGTGAGACTGGCATTTGCTGAGTGAGTTCCCTGATGTTCACAGGATCTGGACCAAGCGCTCTAGCTGTCTACACCCCATTTCCAACCCACACCCACACCCAGGCCCTCGCCGTGATGACCCTCAGCCGTGGGAACCTCCTGCTCTTTGCCCCCAAAGCCAGCCCATGCGCTGCTCCCCACCTGCCACCCTTGTTCGCACTATCACTTGTGCACGGATGGGCTGCCCGGCCAATACCGACCTACATTTTCCAAGTCTCAGTGTGGGAATCCCTGCTTCCTCCAAGCATTTCATGACTTCGCCATCTTTGCATCCTGCTCCAAGTAGGGCTGAGCGCCCTCTTCTTTGGGCACTCACTGACTTGCACAGCACTGTCGGCGCAGCATCGGTAGCTTTCTACATCACTCATGGGCATGCCTGTCTGTCCTTCCCCTAGATTCTATGCACCATGAGGCCCAGGACCTTGTCAAACATGTCTCAGCAGCCCTGGTGTCCTTTCCAGCACTTGGTAGGGAGTCTATGCTTCCTACTTTTGGCTAAATGAATAACAAGTGTCTGGATGTCTAAGAGAGGGGATGGATAGAAGAATCCATCTACTACAGATGGAGCCTTGCTTCTAGAGGAGTCCATTTGATTAGATAGTTCTTGAGCACTTAACACCTGTGTCACTGTGACTTAATCGCCGCTGCCAGGTGCTGACGGCTTTGTACACTACCTAACTTAATCTTCAACACAATGTAAGAAGTATGCATTATTACATCAATTTTTGATGAGTAAATTAAGAGTGGGCAAGACTCCATAATTTGGTCAGAATTACACAGCTATTCAGGATTCAGGGCCAACGCTGTCAGAGCTTGAGTGTGTCTGTCTGTCTGTCTGTCTCTCTCTCTCTCTCTCTCTCTCTCGGTACTGGAGACTGAACCCAGGGGCAATCTACCTCTGAGCTACACCCCCAGCCCTATTTTATTTTTTATTTTGAGACAGGGTCTCACTAAGTTGTTGAGGCTGGCTTCGAACCTGCAATCCTCCTGTCTCAGCCTCCCAGGTACTGGGATTACAGGTGTGCACCACCAAGCCCGGCCCTTGCTCTCTCTTAACTGCCACACTAAGCTAGGTACTGAGAGGATCCAAAGGTGCTCCCAGCAGTTGACAGTCTAAGGCAGAGGACAAGAACGTGCCTGAACTCTATTCAATTCCAGGCATTGGGTAACAACTGCAAGAAAAGTATAAGCTAAAAGACTTATAACCAAGCACTTATGTATGAAGAGCTGACTTGTTTTTATCCTCATGATATATAAAAAATTAACCTCTATTGTTCATGTAGCTCATAAACAGAGCTAACAAAAATTTCATCTCGACTGAAAGCGTACCCTTTGGGGTGCTCCATTATCACACTGTTGGTATTTTGCAACAACAGCAGGCTTTGTGTAGAAGTTACTGGCAATCCAGACGAGAGGGCAAAGTCACAAGGATCCAAGTAGGAGATCAGAGGGGTAGGAAGAACCCTTGAGTCTTATGGTTGGTGGTGAAGAGTGGGGATGTGGTGCGGAGGTGGGTGTCGCCTTCCCTGGCTTCTGTGTCCCCTGCATGGGCTTCTCTACATTACCTGCAGTCGTGGGAGCTGGTTTCATTTTTTCAAATCCTGTGTCTAGCGGGGTGGAGGAACAATGAGAGAGGGACAGAGAAAATTCTGGAAAGAATATCCCTTCTGCAGCACGCACCCTGCCCCTTCACCCTGCGTTCTCTTACTTCCGCCTTCTCACTGTTTCTGAATCAGCTGGCTTGACAGTCTCCGGGGTGCTTCCTCTCCCTCCCATGCTGGGGCGTCCTACAGTGTACTTTGTCCTCACCAGATCGGCCAGAGTTCATCTACTGGCTTTCCTAAATGCTGACAGCACATGGCTGCGGTGTCCTGATCCTGGGCCCCCAGGGGGCCTTGGTCCTGGTCCAAACTGGAGGTGGCGCCTCTGGGCTGACTAGAGCAGGGGCGGGGGTCTCCGCCAGCTCACCCTAGGGGAAGCCTGGAGTTCCTGTGCACAAAACACTCCCCAGGCCCCTTCAGCCTCCTTAAAGCTGCGCCGGATGATTCTTTTAACCTGATTTTACAGGAATGCATATGCTCCTGGGGAGAGTTGGGGGAGAGGCAGTAATGTTCACCCCATCGCACCCACCTGGCCGCTTTGTGCAGCTCTGCACTATTCTTTACCCTTGTTGATTCCCGCTCGGCGGCGTTTAAACTAGAGAGTTTGGAGGTTCCGAGAGCGCCTCTGGTTTCTGTATTTGAAGACTGGGGCTCTCGGGTGTATTTCTAGAACATGCGATGACCTCATAAACATCGCCAGCCCCTCCCCAGGGACACGGTTCCGCTCACAAGGATGCCACACTTGCTATGATAATCTGCCCCAAAGCCAAGGAAAACCAGCAAAAGGGAAGACTGAGAATTCGCCGATGTATAATTTAAGTCTAGGCTGATATTTATTCGCTTCATAAGGCTGAATTACTGATAAAAAAGAGAGGGAAATAAGCAAAGTTGTCAGTGACATTAATAATATGCGCCAAAAGGGAGAAGCACATACACAGTTAGGGAGGACGATTAAAAAAGAAAAAAAGAAAGCTGACACATCAAAAAAAAAAAAATGAAGATGTTCAGTAATCTCCGGCCAGGGCGGCAATAAATCTCTACTGGACCCCAGACTTGAGAATCGTGCGTTGAGACCTGGTAAACGCGCACTTCATCTCTCGGAGCAGCGTATTCCACACGCGGCTAAACACTTCAACACTTCAAACCACATCCCCTCTGAGTTGCGAATTTTTCCAAGCACAACGAGTACTAAAACCCCGATTCTTGGATGCAAGGGGAACAGTTTTGTGGATAGACCAAGGGAAATGTTCAGCCGTCCGTGGCCGCCGAGTAGAAGACAGGAGGAGCATTGACAGGCTGGGCCTTCTGGAATCCTCGTTGAGAAGTGTTGGACGGGCCTCCCCACCCCGGTCCCCGCCCAGACCTCTCACCTCTCCCCTTTCAAACATCACACGTTGACACGAGAAAGAGCTTCTTTCTTTCCCTTCATACAAAAAACAGCTTCAGACGTTGCAATTTGTATGGAATAGGGTTTTTATTTTATTTTTTGGGGGGGGATTGAACCCAGGGACATTCTACCTCCAAGCTACACCCCCAGTCTTATTTTATTTTTTTATTTTGAAACAGGTCTCCCCAAGTTGCTGAGGGTCTCGCTAAGTTGCTGAGGCTTGCCTTGAACCCACGATCCTCCTGTCTTAGCCTCCCAAGCCCGGGTAGGGTTTTTAATTTTTTTAAATAATTTACCCATATTCAGTATTTTGGCATCAGTCAACAGTCAACTCCCCTCTTTCTTACCCCTTCCTCAGCGGCACATAAATTTTAGGTCTGGAATAGTTTCAAACCCCACCAAGAACGAATTTCCACGGAACCACTTGGTTTTTCAATCATCAGCGTCGACCTACATAAACGTTTGCAGCACTGTCCCACATAACACAATTCAGAGATGTAAATACAGGCTCTTTCTGTGAAATCAACTGTATGGATAAATATACTATTGAACGTCTTACATATGTACGTCTTTAAAATCATAAATACACACATCTGTTTAACTTTCACATATACAAAGCTCATGCACAAGTTAAGGCTGGTAGTATTATTTTCTGTGCCCAAACTGTTTTAAAAAATGCATGTGTTTGTGTGGAAAAGTTAGGCACAGTCTAAAAGTGATATATATTTCCATACATGTGTGTTTATGCAGAATTAAAGCATCCAGTTAAATTGGCATCTGCATTCACCTTGTTTATCAGCGATGGTCTTAAAGGATGGTTGCGTTATTTGTGTGGTGCTTGCTGACATCTGCTAGGTAGAATTGTGATGTTTGAGGGTTGGGTAAAAGCAGACCTCTGACTTGAGCCTAGCCCTCGCCCTCACCCTCGCCCTCACCCTCGCCCTCGCCCTCGCCCTCCTCTGGCCAGCTCTGTGCAGCAGACAGGAGAGTGTGAGTGAGAAGTCGGGGATGCCCGAGGTCACCTCTGCTGGTGAGCAGTCGTACGTCCGGCCCGGTGCACCGCCGCCAGCTGCCAGCGAGTTGTCATGTCCATGGTGGCCACGGGCCTGCAGAGCCAAGTTTCTGCCAGGCAGATGCAGGGTGTGGAAGGGAAGACCTGCTCACTCATCTTGAGGTGCCAGTTGCTATCATGTGCAAAACAATCAGCATCGAGAAACACTTTAAAAAGAATGTTTGAGAAGTGGGATGTGGAGACTGTTGTAAACAAACAACCATGACCTCCAACACTCTGGCTCTCGGGGCCCCTGAGCGCAAGACGGATTCGTCACACACGGGAAGGATGTCACGGGTCCCCATCCTTTGCTGCAAATTCCTCAACATCTTCAGGACCAACCTCCCAGGCCCCCAGAGCCTTGGGTCTCTCTTTCACTCTTCAAGGGAGGGAGAGCATCAGGCAGACGTCCCTTATCACGGCCCCAGGACGTCCCAGCTTGGTGGGCTGCACACCGATCTCCCGCTCCTGAGACCCAGCAAGGTTGTGGTTTGCCCAGGACCACAGAGCTGGTTAGTGTAGAACCAGGTCTAGAGTCTGCTTCTAGTCCAGTAAGCTTTTGTTTAGCTTTAATCACCTTTTTTTTTGGGGGGGGAGAGGAGTTTAAGGTTTACAGAAAAATTGAATGAAAAGTACTTAAAGTTTCCATATGCACCTTCTTTCACCCACCCCCAAAGTCCTCTCTGTTTACCATCTTGCACTAGTGTGGTGCATTCGTAACAATTAATGAGCCAATATTGATAAATAATAATAATTATTATTATTTTGTGTATGTGCATGTGTGGTACTGGGTATTGAACCCAGGGGTGTTCTACCTCTGAGCTAAACCCCCAGCCCTATTTTATTTATTCTTAAATTTTGAAACAGGGTCTCACTAAGTTGCCGAGTGCCTCACTAAATTGCCGAGGCTGGCCTCGAAACTGTAATCCTCCTATCTCAACCTCCCAAATACTGGGATTACAAGTATGAGTCACCATGTCCGGCTGGTAAATTATCATTAACTTAAGTCCATAGTTTACATTAGGGTTCACTCTTTATGAAGGGTTGTGACAAATGTATAATGACACGTATCTACCATTGTAGGATTGCACAAGAATAGTTCCACTGCCCTAGTAATCCTCTGCCTATTCATCCTTCCCTTCCCTGACTTCTGATCATCATTGATCTTTTTATTAGGTCCATAGTTTTGCCTTTTCCAGAATGCAATATGGTTGGAATCAAACAGTACTTAGCCTTTTCAAATCAACTTCTTTCACTTAGCGATACGCATTTAAGGTTCCTTCGTGTCTTTTCGCGGTGCGATAGTTTTTTTCGTGACTGAATAGTATTCCATCGTATGGATGTACCAGTTTGGGATCCATGTCGGCACTGAAGGGCATTTTGGTTGTTTTCAGGCATTGACAGATATAAATGAAGCTGCCAACACAGTGATCTTTTTATTATAGCACATTCCTTCCACGTGGACTTCACATCAAATGTCAAGGCTTTGTGAAATCTGTTGCTAAGAGTGGTGCCTTTGACAGTGTTTGAGCCGCTTCCTATTTTTCCAGTGGCCTCTGCTCTGTGCAAACCGTATGCCTCCAAGATACCATTTTTTCCACCTCTGATTCACCCCTCCTATGCCCCAAGAGTCTGTTCTTTTACTTGAACTTCTTTATCCTACTTAGAGTGGCTTTTTACCCTTCTGGTTTGGCAATCTGAATCTTACTTACTTCTCCAGGACCACTGGCATGCTGCCTCTTCACTGAAGTAGCCCCTCACCATGGAGAAAAGAGTGCTCAGACAGATGGGGTTCGAATCCCAGGTCCTCTACCTTCCCAGCTCTGTGCACATGGGCAAGCCACCACACTCCTAGTGGTTTGGTTGTTGCATCTGTAAAATGGGTGTAATACCATCAACACTTCAGGTAGCTATGAGGATCTCTGTGAAGTGCTCAGAATACTTCCTCACACTTTAATAAGTGATGACACTCTCTTCTCCTCCTTTTCCTCTTCCTCCTCTTCATCATCTTCAGATTCAGAAATGATGTCACCCTCTTCTTCATTCTCATCCGTACCCTTGTCATGTCACCAAACTAGAACGGACGCCTGTGGGGTTCTCAGTGCCTTCACCATACACGGTGCCCAGTGCGGGCCTTTTGAATTGTGTTCCTTTAATTTTAAATTGGTGAGATTAAAAAGCATTTAGCTGTACATTGCTGATCCCCACTTTATACCATCATAGAGAAAACTGGCTAAGGCAGAGTCGGGGTGAATCACCCCTGTGCTTGCTGAATCCTGTCCCAGCTCATTTCTGTGTCTGTGCCCATATGTGCAAACATCCTTAAACACCTCTTTTTGCTGAAGCGGCAGAACAATGCTCTTGCTGGGTACCCAAGCTGCTTCTGAGATAGTAAGAGGATGTCGGTGTCGTGGGCGAAGTGTCTGAGAATCTGTGGCTAGTGTGTGCCTATGGTTTTTTTTTTTTTCTTCTTAATTCTTCATAGCTAAGGATCCAGGTGGAGAATAATCCAGACCCTTCTGAGTCTTCGGCTGGTTTCCTGCCCCCAATCCAGGCTAGTACTAGGGAAGGGGATGCAAAGCAAAGCCCTGCTTTGAACCCGCAATGATGAAAGTGTTATTGACGGCAAGAAAGCTACACGGAGTACTAAGATTAGAAAACAAGCGATTTGTATGTAAGCGGAGGCTCCATGGAAGAGCCCCTACCGACCTGCTGACTTCTGAATACAAGAAGTGCACAGTGCAGTCCCAACTTTCCTCCCTCCTTTCCTGCTCGTGGTGGGCCGCGGACCTCCGGGAATAGTGAGTCTGGCTGCTGTGCAGGCCATAAAGCTGGTCTCGGCCTGTATAGTACATGGCAGCACCCTTCCCGTCAAGGGCTGGATAAAGTACATTAGACTCTTGTCTTGGGGCCATACAGCCTTTGTCACAGCTACTCTGCTACTGTGGCACAAAAGCCACCATGGCCAATTTATAAACAAATGGATGTGTCCAAGTTCCAATAAAAATGTTCTTACGGACATTAAAGTTTAAATTTCATAGAATTTTCAGGAGTCACAACATATTATTCTTTTAGTTTGTTCCCCCAACCATTTAGAAATGCAACAACCAATCGAAACTTACCGGCTGTCTCTAACTAGTGGCAGCCGCATCGGGCCATCGTAGGCTGCTGATCCTCATTTCACTACATCAGAGAGACAGAGAGCTGGCTTAGGCAGAGTTGGGGTGAATCAGACCCAGCTCTTTGGTGGGGTGCAGGGGAGATATAAAAGAGGAACTTGGCATCCCTTTATCTCATTGCTTTCCTTCATCCGGCTTCACATTACATTGACCATTAGTTCAGTATTTCTCAACCTTGGCTCTCTTGATATTTCGAGCAGGTAATTCCTTGTTGCATGAGAGTCTGTCCTGTGCATTGTAGGATTTTTTTTTGTGTGTGTGGTACTGGGGATTGAACCCAGGGGCATTCTACCTCTGAGCTACACCTAGCCCTATTTTTTTTTTATTCTTTATTTTGAAACAGGGTCTCACTAAGTTGCGGAGGGCCTCACTAAGTAGCCGAGGCTGGCCGCATACCCGGATCCTCCTGTCTCAGCCTCCCAAGTACTGGGATTACAAGCGTGCGCCACCACGCCTGGCTTGTAGGATGTTTAACAGCAGCTTCCTTGGCTTCTGCTGGCAAGATACCAGGAATATGTCTTCCTCTCTCCCAGTTGTGACAACCAGAACATCTCCAGACACAGCCATGCACCCAGATGACAGCCACTGAGTTAAAGAAACAGCCTCACAATGACAGGGAATTCAGGGAACGCTTAGCAAGCAACTAACCAGGATGCAGGAGAAGGGTGTGTGAGCACCCGGGTGTATCCTGGGCCAGGGCAGTCTTCACCGATTCCCACAATTTTGAGGCAAATCCAGAAAGAAAATGAGAGGAAGGAGAAGCAATTTACCTTCTCAATGACAAATGTGTAATCACAAATAATGCTTTCCCTGAAGGGAGTGCTCCCTCAGGAAAGATTGTGGGCCGATCATTAGCAGGGTGTTTCTAATTATCGAGTAATCAAGTCAGGCTCCCAGCAAGGAAACAGGACTCCAGGCTTTTAATAAGGCCTCTACTTACTGCGTGATTACCCTTCAAATGGCAATTAAAGGGTCTTCTGTTTTTAGTGGGGGAAAACTACTTCCTCCATCCTATGGAGAAGGAACCTCGGTTGGAATTAAATGATTTCACTTATTGATGAGGAGGGAAGAAAGATAAAAAGAAAGTAGAAAATAAGGGTCTTTTTTTGGGAGGCCACACAGTGTTTGAAGTCAAAGGAAAAGTTGTACATGCTAGTTTAACCTGGGTTTTTTCAACTAGAAAATGTTGAACTGAGAACTGCAATAATGCAGAAAACTGGACACAGTTTAGGATCTGGCTCCTGATGTACTATCAAAAGGTATCTATGACAGATAGTGTGTTTACAACTTGTCATTTAAACACACACAAAAGCGTGAAATAATTGGCATGGCTTTTTACCATTTTGTACTGGCCGTTTGTAATTTCAGAGGAAACTGATTTAGAGATGTATAAGGATCAGTTTTGCCGCTGAAAGAAGCAAATGTGTTGTCATCATTACTATTTGCTTTCCATTGTGAGGCAGAACTCTAGGAACAAAAATCATAGCTCAGCTATTTGCCTAGAGTCTCCCCACAACCTCCACCACTCCCAGCCCCTCAGAAACCAAAATGCAAAAGTGAGCTTAAGTCATCCAGCCCTGCGATCCTGCGTAGGAAGCTAATTGGAACCCAAGAGGGTTACTGCTCCTCCTTCACTCATTCACCACAAATCTGCTTGCTTTTATTTGCCTCAAAACTCCTACTAAATAAAACTAATCTTGTAGCACACCAATCATTTCCCACAACCAAAATGCAGACCTGTCTCCTTTTCCTACCCGAGACTCTGAGCTCTATTTCTTTTCCACAAATCCCTATTCCCCAACCCATGTTATATATTTCCCTGTGTTTTGTCTACTTGTCTTCTGATTCCAGCTGTGTCGTTTTAGTTATCGTGCCTCTGTGTATCAGGACGAACATGGTAGAGATGGACGGAGCAAGTCGAGGATGCTGACAGCGTTAACCCAAACTTGGTTGTCACATGCCAACATGCTAGCCGATGGCCCACTCTTGACAGGAGCATTTTTTCCGAATGCATATTTTAGTCTTGATTGACCATCCGCCATATGGCAGGATCGTCCTGTGGGCAAGCTTATTATTAACAGCTCACAGCTGGAGTTACAATAACTACACACGGCTGCGACATTGTACTAATTGACCAAGACATGTCTGAGAACAAGGCACAGAAAGTGACCACTACAAACGGTTCCAAGCACAAATGGAGGGCTTAGTGGGAAACACCAGTTTCAGATTAGAGGCTTGTATATTTGGAGACCAAATTGGTGGAGGGGAGGGGGGTGCCAGGTGGAAGGGAGGGGAGTCAGCCAAGGGCTTTCTTTTGAGCTCCATTAGGTCTTTATTCAAATGAATTATTTTCAACAGATTCCCATTAATGAGAAAGAAGCAACCACACTTAAAGTGGAATTAATCCTGCGTCTTTAAGCGCTCAGACAATTAAGTCACTAAATCCGCTGGGTGCCTTCCGTCCATATTTCCCCGTCTAATCCTGCTGTCACAGACGAGGCTGAACACAGAGTGCTCTGTGCTAGCTCCGTTACTTAACATTACCGTTAAAGAAGCCAAGTGCAGAGGGGACCCGGGCTTGTCTGTCCTTGTGAGCGGGGCGAGGGGGGCAGGGACGCGAGTTAGCCCGTGCATGCCTTAACTGGCTACCACTGTCTCCTCCTCCGGGACCAGGCTCCTGAAAAGTTATGAAATGTGAATAGGCTGTCTGTGCATCTCCCAGTAAATTTCTTTCTCAGATGTTTCCAGCCAGTGTGACTCGATTGAGAAATGACTTGGGGAACAGAGGATAAAGCCAGCGAGCGCAGTGTCTTATAAATCAGCGGCGCCGAGTTGAGCTGGGCCTGTCAGGCTGTGGAAAACCCTGCTGCCACGCAAGCTTGTGAGTCTGTTCAAAAACAAACCCTAACCGTTGTCTTGCTCTCTGGATGGGGGAAGGCTTAATTAAAGTTCATGGAGTGAGGAGTGGAAAAAGAAATATGGTTTGCTAAGAAAATAAAAATGAACAAACTCGAGGTAGTACATATGTAACATGTCCTGATTCTGATCTTGACTGGGGCACAGGATCACAAGTGAGTGCTGTCACCAGTAAACCTGTCCGGGGGCCCAGTAATGCTCTGTGCGCCCAGAAAAACTAACCGGACAACCCTAGAACCCACCATTGCCAGTGTCCCCAGGTTAAGATGAGGAGACTGAGGCACAGAGGAGGAGAGCTAGGTAGGACCTGAGCCGGCGAGGTCTGGCATCGGAATCCACGCTCCCAACTACTGCGCCCTTGGTCTCTCTTTGGGGACGTCGCGGACCCCAGGTTAATGACCCCTGGACCAGGTGGCGGAGCGATAGGCAGGTATGATCCTGACAGATCACATTCCACGAGTCCTGCTCAGTCATTCTGCGCCTCAGAGACTCCATACCTCTGTGCCTCGCCACTCCATACCTACGTATGTCTGTGGTTATTTAGTGCCACACTGCCCCTGCTCCCCGATTCTTTATACCAACATTGATAAACAGCTTTAAATGTTCAAGCATAAGATTTGGGATCCAGGTAGGTTTCCAATGGCAATGTTAAGTCCATCAGATGAGAATTGCTGCCGACCACATGGAGGTGTGAGGGTCACCCCCGGCACATCAGAAAACAAGGCCTGTGGACCCGTCCTGAAGCTGTGTTCCCGTTGCTGGGGAAACCAGAACTGAATTTCCTGAATATGCACAGAGCGCCAGAAGATCGCCTGAATAACCATATTCACATGCCTGCCAGGCCCCGAGGCATCTGTCGCGTTCACAAAGCTCCCATTGACTGAAGGAGGGGTTTGTTGGTCCAGAAAGCCGTGATGGGCGCGTGAGGCAGCGGGGCTGGAGGGCGCCCAGGAAGGGCCGAGTTTTCTCATCCAGCTCAGCCATCGCCAGCCAAATGGCCTGGCCCGGGGAAAGCCATGCAGACAGCCGGAGCTCCAGGCGGGAAACCAATCCCTCTCTCCCCCGAGGGATCTCTTCTCACTGGGAAAGAAAGAGGAAGTGTGGGAAAGGGGTGGTGTGGAGCAGAGAGGAGGCAAGGAGGAGGCAGAGGAGGTGGGAGGCAGAGACAAGTAATAGAAGACGGTTGGGGGGCCATGGGCTGAGCGCATCTGTGTCATTCAAGTGCAAGGTGGTGTCGTGGCCACTTGGCCCTGGGGCTATGCCTAGGGACACACAGGTAAATGGGATGCCACCCAACCCTGGAGAAGTTAACTCACTCACCAGGGCTCGAGATACCCAAACATACCCACACCCTGCAAGCTAAGAGCTGGGGGAATCAGAAGAAGGGTCCCTTAGCTCTGATGAGCAGGTGGTGACAAGACCTGTGGTTGGGTGACACTGAAGATAAGCTCTTAAAGACGAGTAGGATTTTAGCAGACGACTGACTTCTTGAACTCAGGGGACAGTAAAAGTGAAAATACAGGAAGGGGATGTGCAAAACACCTCAGATAGATGCTGGGTGTTCTCTAAATTTGCCAGCCCCACCCCGATGCGGCGTGATGGTACCCCAGAAGTTTATGAGCGCATGTGACCCAGCCTTTGCTCTCTGATGGAGATGCGTTCTTTTGGCCTTTGGACTAAAGTGAGTGACAGGTCCTCTGCTTTCATTCCCCGCCCCAGCACCACGTCCTCTCCGTGTGCAGGGAGCGGCCGAGGGTGGCGTGTTGGCCTTCCCTCTGCCCAGGTTGATAGATAGTCAGGGAGCCCAAGGGACAAAGTCCTTCCTATCCTACCTGGATAGGAAGCCGTGCTCAGGTGCAAAGGGAAGAACTGATGGCTTGGAAATGAAGAGTCTATCCCATGGTACTTTGGTTACCATGGTGACCTCTCTGGAGCAGAGGACTGTGGAGCAGAGGAGGGGGAGGGAGAATTGGGCCTCAGACTGGAAGACCCCCAAGGCAGAGCGCCTTCTCTTCCAGGGCAGGGAACAGAACTGCTGACGGAAGCCAGGATCCGGGTCTGGGCTTTGCTGTCTGAACGGAAGTTCCTGAGTATTCCAGTCAGAAGTCAGTTCTAACCGAGTCCTCGAAGCTCTCTCGCCCATGTGGTGTGGAGCGACTTCTTCCCTGACCGAATGGTTGTCCAGTAAGTGAGATGACAGCGCAGCCATCCCTGCATTATTTTCTTTACTTATCTTTGTATTCGCCATCAGACTTTTCAAATGATCTTCGTCAGCATTATTTAGTCCACCCTGCTGAAGAACAGTCTCTTAGAAATATTTTCTTCCAAAAGTATAAGATGAAAAAGAAATGACTCAAAAATATTAAGCTTTTCGCTTGGAGCATTTCAAGGAGAGAACATAGCCTGTGAACCGGCAGGTCCCTGGCAGTGGCTCCAGTCATGCCATCGGCTGAGCTTGTCCCCTCCCCCAAGTCCGTCCCCCCACCTGCCTCCAGGGCCACCAACCCCATCTGGTATTGAGAAGCAAACACCAGACATCATGTCACTTGATCCATAAATACCTCAGTATATATCTTGATAAGATACTGACTTTTAAAAATATATAATAACAGCTCGCCAGGCGTGGTGGCGCACGCTTGTAATCCCAGTACTTTGGGAGGCGGAGACCGGAGGATCCGGGTTCGCGGCCAGCCTCAGCTCTCTCTCTCTCTCTATCTCCCTGTCTCTCTCTCTCTCTCTCTACCTAGTGAGGCCCTCTGCAACTTCGTGAGACCCGGTTTCAAAATAAAGTATAAAAAAATAGGGCCGGGGGTGTAGCGCAGAGGTAGAACACCCCTGGGTTCAGAGGTAGAACGCCCCTGGGTTCAATCTCCGGTACTGCAAAAAAAAAAAAAAAATATATATATATATATATATAATAACAATGCTAACACCATACCTACAAATAATAATTCCTTAATAGGATCACATTTGGTCAGTTTTTAAATTTCCCCGTTGAGTCATATGTGTTTATTTAGTAATAAACAGGACAGATCTATGCACTGTGTTCAGTTGTTTCGTTTCCTAAATCTCGCTAGGTCTTTCCTATCCCCCTCTCTCCACTTATTTTTGCAGCTTATTTGTTGAGAAACTGGGTTATTTGTGCTATAGGCTTTAATGCATTCTTCAGTTTTCAACGTCTAATGAAATAACCCATCTAGGTAACGATAATCAATGGCTGCAAAACCATTAGGTCAAAGGCCAACAGGAAACAGTATAATGGCTGATAAGGCTGAAGATACTTGAGTGCACCCGTCAATCCCAACATCTCAGAACAATCTCAGGTTCACATCCCTTCCTATAATGAATTCTTACCAGAAAATTTATTGTGAATCCAATTGAGCCTTTAGCTGTAACTACCAGTTTTCCAGAAAGTATATGGGGCAAAAGAAATGAAACACCACAGGATAGGCTCCTCCCCCACATTAACGTAGCAAACATTTACTTAAAATGAATTTGATTACTCTGCTGTCATTAACGGGCTTTATACCGTGGCGTTTTCCCTGAGGGTTCTTAACGACTTGGAAGCATTTATCCCTAACTAAACGGACTCAGGCGCTATACTTTTTTTGTTCTGTTGCCTGCTTTTTGTAGATTTTAATCTACTTCCTAATGATCACTGATTGTCCTGTAACAATTTTTCCCTGCCTCTGTGATCTTCCTCCCTAGTCTTCCTCCTCCATCTTCACCCTGCCCACATTTTACTGTAGGTTAGGAAACCAAATACCAATCTTTTCAGAATTTATAAAATAAAGGTTGAAATGACTTTATGGGCTCCTATTAGTAATTAGAGTTGAGCAATAATGACTGTTTCATTTTTTTTTTTTTACCTTTTCCCAATTTTCGATTGCATTCCGCATAGCAGAAACTTCTGGAAAAATGAGATGTAACCCAGTGTTGCTACTTGATCACCTTGGATAGAAGGTTTGGAGACAGCTTTTGCGACTCTGATCACATCGCATAGGAAGTTATGACTTGCGCCAATAAACCATAGTGGTGTACAGGAAAGCGGGGAAATTCCAAGCCCAGGACTGCGTGCAAATCTGCAAGTCTGATAGGAATGTAACGGGGCTCAGGTCACCAAGGACAAGCAGACGTCACAGTCTTGCTGTTGGCTTTCCCCTCTTAGAACACCCTCTTCCGTTGGATTCCCTGACTGACGCTCTCCTAACTTTCTCCCACCTCCCGGGACTCCCCATAGTCTTTTTCCTGGTGCCTCCTCCTCTCCCTGAGAGTTAAATATCGGATAATCTCAAAACGTGATCTGCTGCCTTCGTCTCCTCACATTCTGCACCCTCCCTCTGTGATCTTGTCCATACTTATGGTTTTAATTATTATCTATATGCTGATGACTCTTAAATTTATTTCTCCAGCCCAGACTCTCCTCTGAGCTCCCAATCATAAATCCAAATGCCTCTTCCACATCTTGACTTGGCCATCGCACAGCACCTTCAACTCTGCATGTCCAGAAACTGAACTCATCCCTTCCCCCTCAAGCCCCGTCCTCCCCCAGCATTCCCTCGCTCAGGAAACAGCACCACCATCTAGAGATGAGCCATCCCCCACACCTCCCTCGCTCCCCGCCACATCCGCTGAATGGGTAAGCGTGCTGAGGCTCATTTCCAAATCCATCCAGTCTCTTCATCTCTGCAGATACCACTGCAGCTCAAGTTTTCTCAATCCTCACTGCCAGGTTACCTGCTCACCAACATGTGCTCTGTGTCCAGACCGCTCTGCAGCGGGTATTCTTTAAAAAAGCATGCAGATCTGTTTATAACTTGTTCATCATCACAGGGCCTTTAGCATAAAGACCAGACTCCTTACAGTGGCTTACAAGGCCCTCTGTTATCTGTCCCCTACCTCCTTCGCCGGCCTTACTTCACAATCCTCTTCCCCTTGCTCTTTGGAATCTAGGCATACTGGGCTGCAGGGCCTCTGCACATGTATTTGCTTCTGTAGGATTACTCTCATCTCTTGTGTTTTACCTAGTTAATTCCTCTGTGTTTTTTTGAAAGTCTCCATTGGCTGCTGGTAGGATTCTCTAATGCCATGTCCATAGTCTTTGTTCCTTAAGATTAAAACATCTTTATATCAGGATGGGGTGGTGCACACCGGTAATCCCAGTACTTGGGAGGCTGAGACAGGAGGATCAAAAGTTCAAGGACAGCTTCAGAAATGTAGCGAGACTCTCAGCAACCTAGCTAGACCCTCTTTCAAACTAAAAAAATAAAAAGGGCTGGGGGTGTAGCTCGGAGGCAGAAGACCCCTGGGTTCAATCTCTAGTACCACAAAACAAAACAGATAAAAACCACATCTTTATAACTGAAGAAACTGAGATCTTGAAATGTTAAGGAACTTGCTTAGGGCCCAGGCAGTATTAAAGTGGATAATTTCCACTTTAATAGCAGCTAGATCTCTTGTTGAGTATTAAAGTTCCCTGTCAAGTTTTGGTCCCTAAATGCTATGCAGAAGCTGGAATGAGTTGAAAGAGAGAGAGAGAAAAAAAAGAACAAGCTAATTAAAGGGAAGGTATGTAAGACCTTGGGAGAAAGGCTAGCGGAGATGGGACTGTTTAGTCTAGGATGCTGTAGGGACACGGCAAGACAAGGAAATTTAAAGTTTTCACATTTGAGGAGGTGATTATAGTGCATATGGCAATAAAAATATTTTTTGAATTGCCACGGGTAACAAAAGATTATATTAGCTCTCGCATCTCTTAGAGATGAGATGTTGTAGCTGGAGAGAGTTTGGCTTGACAAAAGAGAGGGTGATTAAAGGTCTGAACAAGCACAGGGCTGGCTCTTGGAGTGTCTTTCCCCAGAAATGCCTACAAGGAGGATGGCGAACCACTTAACTTACCTGGTGGTTTAGGCCCTCACGTACTTCAGGCAGGGAGCGGGACCAGTTGATCTCTTGAGGTTGTTATGAGTAAGTGAAGGAATAAAGGAATGAATGAATGAATGAATGAATGAGTGAGTGAGAAAGTGAGACTGGCCATCTGTCCAGGTTGGATCACGCTCCCACCTTGCTTGGAGTGGACAACGAAATATCGAGGAGCACGTGTCCCCAAGGGTCCTCACCTGATCGCACTCAGTTGGCCTTATCTGGCTCCCAGGTGTTTCCATTTATCTCTGATAAACTGTCAGCCAAGAGTCAGCTTTGGGGTGGGAAGCGGGGGACAGTGTAGGGAGGGTAATACCCCAGATGTTTTTCAAGAAGACGAGAGAAGGTTATTCCTCCGTACTAATGCATCTCGTCATCCTATCTGCCTGCAGATGTTCAATTTGGGAACACTTCCAGGTTCTCTTTTCGCCCTTAAAATAAGTTGTGTATTTAAAACACCCAGGGACGTATCTCTTTTGCATATGGAGAAGCTTTGGGCGCTTAAGGGGATCCTGAATTTTGCTGGCTCTGAGTCTTTTCTTCCAGTCTAACCAGGCCTGAGAGTGTTCTCCATTGGAAACCAGAAAAATGATAATGACCAGAGGTGCATTTACTGAATTCCTACTGTGTGCCTATCGAGTCCGTCTCCATGGCAACACTGCAAGGGCCACGTAAAAATCCATTTTGTAAGCGGGGAATTCACCCAAATATAGTCATTTCCCCAAAGTTCACAAAACGACTAAGTAACAGAACCAACTCCAAACCCAGGGCTGTGTGACTTCCGACACTTGCCACATTCTGAGAGCTTTCTTAGCGGCTGGTCACTCATTACATCTGTAGAGTAGTCCCGTCTTGCAGCCGGGGACACTGCTGGTGACCAGCAGAGCGGAGTGCCGAAGCCCCGCTAGCTGGCTTCAGAGCTGCCCTCTGGCCACTACCGATTTGCACCCCCTTTCTGCATGCACAGATGATTGGGTTGGCAGGATGCAGGTTTTACTCAAACCAGCTGATCCAGCCTTCCAGTATTCCACGTAGAGACCCATCTTCCTGTACTGGCCTGTCTTTACATCGATCTTCTGTTATTTCAGCAGCTACGGGCTCCTCACCCTGGAGAGTCTTTGCCTGGAAGCCACAGGCTGCAGGTGGCAGGGCCAAGGCTCCAGTTCAAGTCTCCCCCCATCCCCGCCCGGAGCTGGATGTTCCAGAAAGGACGTGCTGTTCCAAGGGGCTGTCTGGCACAGGCTTTGATCTGGGAAAGGATGCGCCGCGTCACAGTCGAAGCTGTCTCTCTGCTTTGTTTACGTGAGCATCCTTCCAGGACTCTGTCTGCTTTTGGGGTGGAAGTGTCCTGCCAAAATCTCCAGCGCTCCACACTGGCTGTGTGGCCCAGCATCCCGCCTGCCTTTCCAATGATTTCTCTGCCCCGGATGGAGAGCGGTGTCTCATAACAGTTTGGAAACTACCAGAGTTTCCCTGGCAGGATGAATGATTGACTCGGCAACGTTTTGGAGCAGTCCTTCCATTTTTTCCAGGCATGATTCTGTAAATCATTTCATCTTGTGTAAATACTGGGCCGCGAGCAGGGGCGATCTCAAAGGCGTGGATTACTTGAAACCTCATTTGAGAACCTATCCTCCTTTCAACAGATTAGTCCAGTTTGGATGGGTGGATAAAAATGTTCTTCGGTGCGTGCCCATGCACAGGTAGTTCCAGGGCCTCCAAGAGGAAGAAGAATGTGCTTCCACTCCAAGGGGCTTTGGGAAACGTGACTTGTCTCTGTATTGACAATTTATCATCAAAAACATTTAAGGCCCGGCTCTACTCAAGCGCTCATGAGGTGGCCTTGCGGAGATGAGGCAGAGAAAACTCTGAAATGTTTGGAGAGAGAGCCTGAGAATGGCGTTTAGATGTCCCCTTGCTTTCTGCATCCCAAGGAGATAGAGATGTGGTGCGGTTTTCAAGCTAGATCAAGGTTATGAAACACTGAGTTGGAGTCATGTTTGGGGTAACCATCTGCAGTATTTCATGTTGGGGTTCTGCTCATTTTCCCTTATCCCAGCAGGAGGATTGGTTGAAGGCAGGCTGTAATGGAGAAGGTCTTCAAACCACAGGCCGGTAAATGTCCCATCACAGAAGGAACTTCATTGATACATCTGCCCTTCTTTAACCTGTTTAAAGGGAGGGGGAAAAGGAGAGTGAAAACCTTCTATAAGCTAAACATTAAAAAGTTATATTTTGCCGGGTGTGGGGGCATACACCTGTAATCCCAGTACTTGGGAAGCTGAGACAGGGGGATTATAGGTTTGAGGGCAGCCTCAGCAACTTAACAAGACTCTCAGCAACTTAGAGAAACCCTGTTTCAAAACAAAACCCAAAAAATAAAAAAGGGCTGGGGATTTAACTTGAAGGTAGAATGTCCCTGGGTTGAATCCCTAGCAACATACATACACATTTCATGAAATATATATTTTTTCATATATATGTATATATATTTTATTTAAATCTTGCAAACTATTTTCCTTTTCACCAGCAAGGAAACAGAAGCTCATTGATGTGTTTCCAAGGTTCTATAACTAATTAACAGGGGCTGAGCTCGTGAAGGAACCCACAGCTTTCAAACTCTGAAACTAATGCTGACTTCAGGTCCCGAGCTGCCTTACTTCCTAAGTGGAATCTTTCCGGAGAATTCCCATTTGCCTTGTGCAATGGCCCCAAGCATGTGAGACATACCTGCCTTCTGACAAAGGTGGTCATATCCAGGAGGGGAGGTAGATTGGTTCTTTTTTTTTTTTTTGTGATACCGGGGATTGAACCCAGGGGTGTTCTACCTCCGCGTTACACTCCCGGCCCTATTTTTTTATACTTTATTTTGAAACCGGGTCTCACGAAGTTGCGGAGGGCCTCACTAGGTAGAGAGAGAGAGAGAGAGAAACGGGGGAGAGAGAGAGAGAGAGAGCTGAGGCTGGCCGCGAACCCGGATCCTCCGGTCTCAGCCTCCCAAAGTACTGGGATTACAAGCCTGCACAACCACGCCCGGCTCGTAGATTGGTTCTTGACCTGGGCTGCCTGGTGAGTAGAGATGGTGTTCCCCCTTCTCAGAATCCCTATCTCGGCTCTAGTCAGAGACCAGGAGAGCTACTGGGAGGCTAGGGAGAAGAGAGGACCCGTGTTCTCATTCTATTTGGAACTTGCATTATGTTCATTTATTAATTTCTTTAGCATAAAACCACCCAGAATAAAACATGGAGGTTCTTAAGAGAGGGAGGCAAAACTAAACACTTGTGAGCATGATAAGATTACCGCAGGAGATGTGGGTAATCCGCGAGAACCTGGTAAAATGGCTGACCACATTTGCTTTTTTAAACAAATTAGAGATTCAAAATTAAGGAGCCAGTCTAGAGCAGAGGCAAAAATTATGAGGAGCTACAGTCAATTCTCGTAAGTAACCAGGTACCAAAGAGCCATCAAGAAGGAGGCCGGCGAAGGCATCGTCTCCGTTACAGCTAATTCCATCCCTGTCATTGCTGCAAGCATATTTTTTTAAAAGGGGAATTAAAAATAAGACTCGACTCTGTTAAAAGCTGGGTGTCATGGAGTCTCAAGAGTGAGCCAGGATGGCTGCATATCGTACACATGTGCTGAAATGTCACGCTGTACCCATGACCACGTGTAATTGTTATGTGTCAATTAAAACCAAGCCACCTAGGAAATACTGTCCTAAGCCAGAAAAAAACAAGTTTGCCATCTTGTGAGAGTATTCTTTAAAGAAAAAAACTTAAAAATAACTGTTTCTGCTGGGCGTGGTGGCGCACGCTTGTAATCCCAATACTTGGGAGGCGGAGACCGGAGGATCCGGGTTCGTGGCCAGCCTCAGCTACTTAGTGAGGCCCTCTGCAACTTCGTGAGACCCGGTTTCAAAATAAAGTATAAAAAATAGGGCCGGGGGCGTAGCTCGGAGGTAAAACGCCCCTGCGTTCAATCCCCGGTACCGCAAAAAAAAAAAAAAAACTTAACAATAACTGTTTCTTACTAATTATGATTTACATGGAACATTTTGAATTTTCCATTATGGGGAGGGTCTGAAGTCTTTTGCCAAGAGCAACACAAATAGTGGGAAGGGGGGAAAAACAAGGCCAACAAAACACCCCTTTGTGTAAACTCCATTTATTTCTGCACCATCAGAACACACTGGTTTTCCTCACACCAGCAGGAAACATGTTGATGGAGAGAATCCACCCCAGGTGTGTCAGAACAGAGCCCCTTTCCAAACAGCTCCGATGATCTGAAACTTCTCCTTAAAATAGCAGCTTATTTTCCCTCCAGGATGGTGTGTGCCTGACCACGCTCCCTCCAACACTCTAAGTCAGGGGCATTTTATAAGCATTTGGCCTTCAGCGTTGGTATCCCGGCTTCCTGTTTGGGGCGATGGGGTGAGGTCAATGAGCCTCAAGGTCCACCCTTACCTATCTCCACTGGGGTCTTAGTTTTGATCATTTTCCCCAACTTAAGATTCCTGCATACGAGCCCCGGGTCTGTGTGGGGCTGGCAGTTTTATGGCTGACCACACTGCACGGGGCAGGGTTCTGGTTGGCTGTGTGTTTGTGCAGGCTGTTAATCAGATGGGGAGGGGGCAGCGGACACGGGGACAGCCTGTGAGCGGTCCTGTTTACTGTCCTGTGCGAGGGCCTGCACTTTGTTACTACAAATTACATAATGACAAGTTGCATTTCAAAGTGTATTTTTACTTCAGGGAAAATTAAACCAATAAACAAACAACCCTGGTTGGTTGGGAAAAAAAAAAAAAGAAATAAAAAAGAAAAAATAAGATCCCTGGTTTCCAGATCTTCCTCTTCCAAAGGTCCTTAATTACACTGTAGCTATAAACAAATCTTTGTTTTATTGAAATGAAAGCCACGGTGTATAAAAGCTATTTTTAAAAAATTAGGATGTGGACATTTGCCGGACAAGGGTCTGGTCCGTGTTATGCATTTTATGATCTGTACAAAATGAAAAGTCAAGCTTGTGTGGTGATGGTAGATTTTCAATTTTTGATTGCTAATCCCTCTCAAATGTGGCTCCTGCTTTGCTTGAATGGAGCCTGTAAACACAGGAATTATCGTCGTTTTTCAAGGCACTCATTCAAGCGGAACTGCTTGGTACAAGCACCAGGTTGCCAACTCTGGATTTTTGGTCATGTAGAAAATCAGGTATCTTCTGTACACTATCTGCATTTTAACAACTTTGAAACTTAAAAAACAAAAAAACAACCCCCCCCCCAAAGCTAACCTCTAAATCAACTTCCAAACCTCTCACTGAATAACTATGAGTTCAACATTAATTCCTTTCTGTAAGCTGTTGAAATGAAGTCTATGTTCAGGATCCAAGGTTATAATGATATCCCTTTTGGGTAATAGACATGCTCATATATTATTCAATTATGCATGTATATACTTGTCCAAACTCTTTTTCAGCATAAACTCTGTTATCAAAAGGGAATATATCCTCACTCTTTCCCCCAGCTAAGTGGAGGGCGGAGAAGCACGCTTATTCAACTGCATTTTAAATGAGTTATTTGATCAAACCAATCCTGCCTGGGCTCTGTTGTTATCAGAACCCTTTGCCCTGGGATTCATTGGATTTGTTCAGGTGTGTGGCTGTTTCTAGAAATAGCAGCAGCCCAGGAAATAGCTGGATGAAAGATTTGCCCTGTTATAGTTTATGAGCACCCTATGATGACTATGTTTCTTAAGCAAAATTATGATGTGACCGAAGATAATTCATCGGAACAATCCACAAAATGAAAAATATTACATGATCAACTGAGATAGACTGTCGAAGTTTTCCTGTTCAGTTTACTTACTTTAAAATGTAAGATGTTTAAAAATAATCACCCCTACAATCTTAGAAATAAATAATGGGAGTTTGAACTTTACAGTTAAAATTTCAGATTTCAGCATGACTGGAAGAAAAAGAAGAAACGGTATCAAAATAAAGCATAGATACACAGTGCAGACTTTTGTGGGTAGAAGGGACCATTTGAAACAAAGCTACTTGCTAGCAGTAGCCATGCAGATGGAGAAGACGCTGAGTCTACTTTGTGACACGAAATGCTTTCCCTCTGGTCTTGAATTCTCCTCCTCCTCCTCCTCCTCCT
>PVJS01002095.1:0-29557 GCA_004027185.1 Glis glis | reverse complement strand
AGGGTCTAAGTTACTGAGAACCTCAGTACGTTGCTGAGACTGGCCTGGAAGCTGTGATCCTTCTGTCTCAGCCTCCCAAGTACTGGGATTACAGGCGTGGGCTACCACCCCAGGCTTTGGATTCTTAACAGTTCTATTTGAATAAGATGACTATGACTATCTATTTGAATCTATTTGAATTTAGATGACTTTGTTACTTAGGAAGGGACTCAAGCCTGAATCTCACTGACCAACCGCTTTCTGAGTGGTTTTGTCTGCGATATCAGGTGTCTTGAGTTTAAGAACTGCTTTCTGGGACATTGTTCTGGGACTAGACCTAGACTCTAGAGGGAACTGGAAAGACCATCAGACTTTTCAATGTCGATGAACTTGCTTTCACTGTTAAACCAAAACTAATATGAAGTGAAGAGTCGGGTATTAATTTAGGACATAGGAATGATCCAATAGGAAAGATCTTGATCCAAGAAAAGTCTAACAATTGCCTGGCGTGTGAAGATACACCACCCGTGAATAGTTAAGTTGTCTTGTGCTTAGTTAAGTTGTTTTGTACTTAGCCAGGATTTGAAGTGATGGATGAAGGGGAAGACCATCACGGCTTGTTGAATGAATAAGTGAAAATGGGCGATGTAGTAATAACAGCAACCATGTGGCCTTTCTTCTCGTTCCCTTTGGATGTTCTCAATTTACCCAGGTTGACAACACCTCTCTTCTGCCCATTTTGCCATCATGGCATGGTTTATTTCAAGGTTCTATGAGAACATCAGCACCGCAGTTCTCTCTACAAACCCAGATGAGGGAAAGAGGGGGGAAGAAGGCAGAAGGCAGGGCAAAAGTTCAACCCTCAAGTGGCAATTCAGAGTTAGCAGACAGAATGAGAACGTGTGGTAGTGGCCATCTCTCCTTTGACTTTGAATTTAACTAAGTACCTTCCTAACTAGTAAACTGGGTGTGGTGGCACATACCTGTAATCGCAACTACTCTGGAGGCTGAGGCAGGAGGATTGCAAGTTCGAGGCCAACCTGGACAACTTAGTGAGAACTCGTGGTATAGCATCCTTGGGTTCAATCCCCAGTACCACAAAAACAAAAATAAAATAAGCAAAATACCTGCATCTTTATCCATCCATCCTTCCTTTTCTACTTCCTTTCCTCTCTCTCTCCATCCCTTCTCTTTCAGAAACAAAACTGCTGCTAATGCAGAGGTCTGAAATGAGACCCTAAAGGCTTGTATTACTCTTTTTTTTTCTCTTTTAAAGATCAATGGAGACTTCCTTGCCTGGATGCAACTCTTTGGCTCTCTTGTGACACTTGTCCTTACTGTGACATATCAGAGAACCTCCTTGAAAATGTTGTTTACTGGAGCTCAGGGAAATCAAAGTCCACTTTAAAAAAGACAAAATAAAGCCTTCTGATATGGACCTGATGGTTAATTTCTGTGGAGGTCCATTTTTATCAGCATGCAAATCTGTTTGATGCCGTCTAAAATTTTAAATCATGCACACACATATAAAACTCACTTATGTGTTTTTAAAGTCTATTTACAATTTTAAAGCATATATATATATATATGCTTTATATATTTAAATATGTTTTAAAGAGAGAGAGAGTGAGAGCCAGAGACTGAGAGACAGAACACTTAGTATGTGTTATAAAAGCACTCAACCTGAAAAATAAAAGTTTACTTAAAAGCTTAACTGGTTTTGCAATGCAACACACGAGTCAAGTCACATTTTAAACAATGTATTTGCCTATGGGTGCAGCCTGCAAATGCGCTATTTCGAATATTTCCCCCTGATTGAATGAACAAGCCCCCAGGTTTACCATTTTCTGTGCGTTCTCTTAAAAACACAAGACGCGTTTGGAAAATGCTGGCTTAAATGGGCACTATTAAGTCTTTATCAGTTCTGAGCATTTCAAGTCCTCTGCATCCAGAAATTTCTCAATCTGACAGAATAAGAAATGCATTTACATGGCCTAAGCTCTTAAATTGTCCCTTTCAATTAATGCCCCATCATGGAGCAATCTGGAAACCATTACTCAGTAACTCTTCATTATAATTGCTTGCAGCTGAGTATTCAGCCCTTGGTAATATAAGAATAAAAGAAAACTCAGTTAGTAACAAGTGCAATTGATTCCATTCAGAATTCCCTTGGTGTTTTGCCATGTTTGGCCTGCAGAAGAGGAAACACGAGGGTTTTTTTCCCCCACCCCCCTTTTGGGGCCAGGAAATGAATTGGCAGACATAAGATGGTTTGTGTGGTGTGCGCCTTCGTTTTTCAGCTGGTCCTTGTTAAAAATGAGACGGTGGGGCTCCTGCTTTCTCCCCCACCAGCTAACTTTGGGGGGGGGCTTTTCTGGTAATAGATAAAACTACAAAACTTCAATTTGCTGCAAACTAACAGCTTGCAGAAACTGTCCCCTTCTGTGGCCGTGGCCCGTCCTGGGGCTTCCTCCTGCTAAGGAGTGGGGTTTGGAATTTACTCTCCCCTACCTTGAGCCCGCTTTTATGGGCGCGAGGTCCCGGGTGCATTGTGTACGGGTAGAGAGTGTTTATGTGTTTAGAGGCCATCAATCACCAACTCCAGAAATGTAAAGATCTAAATTAAGATAGATGAAAACGTGAAAATGTGGTGTGATAAACTCCCTCCACCCCATGTTCCCCGTGAAAATCAAGGACTTGGCTTTTTAAAATGGTGGAGGGAAATAAGAAAATGTTCCTATCACTCATTTTCCTTAGAGGCAAAGAAGCCTAGTGCAGACGCTGGGATCTGATGTCTGCGCCTGCGCCCCCTAGACTCCGCTAGGAGGACTAGACTGTGGGGGTCAATTTGTAACATTCTGCCTCCCCCAAGGATGACAAGGACACTTAGCTTCATAAACGGAAAATGTGTAAATTATAAAATGCATTTTAATTATAAAAGAATTGATGTCCAACATCGAAAAGTTGGAACCCAATAAATTTCTAACTGCTCTTAATTAATTTCCATTCTTTGCTTTCATAATAATGGGGGGGGACCTCTCTGTGAAGTTAAATGGCATTTCATTTTGATTTGTTGTGGAAAGATTGTAAAATCTCCGACTGACCTGGGAAAATTGCTATAAATATTTTAGCTTATTCCTTGTATTTTGTCGGTGCATTTTGGGGGGGAGGGAGGGGTTGTTTTGTATATTAGTGTGATGATTCTGTACTTCCTACCCTGTTGTAAACTTTTAAAAATACTTCTGTTGCAGTTATTATTAAAAACTCCACATTGGACTTTTTTAAATTTTTTTCACAAGAGAGATGCATTCTGGGACCTCCAAACAAGAGAAGAACAGAGGACCTTGGCTGGCTCTGGTGTGTCACATGGGCAGCAGCTAAAGTGACATCAGCCCACATCACCCACTCTGCTGAAGACCAGAACCCTACTTTCCAAGATTCCCCAACTCTGTCGCCACTCCAGGGAACCACAAACAAGCCTTACTGGAGAGACTTTTCCACTAAGAAATAAATGAAAAAGTATACTTAGGTTTCATGAGTGCAGGGAGAATTGGGGTGTTCTGCACGTGCCTGATTTCATAGGTCTCTATTGAAGAGATATGAAGCAATCAACTGAGTTATGTTGAATTTATAATGATTAAAAATCATCAATTTCTCTGTTTACTGTTTACAAATTTTCCCCAGTATCTTTTTCTTTCTTTTTTTGGTATGAAAGAATGTAGCCTGGATTAATAAAGATCTTTAATTAACTAGTTAAATTGAAAGATAGGTGATAATGGAGTCAGTTGATGTCAAATAGCCTTGTCTGGTGACTGTGGATTCAGTCCAATTAGTTATATTAGTGACTCTCAACCTAGGGATGGGCTGGGGGTGAGTGGGTGGTGGTTGGGTGGGGGTAAAGTCCATTATTAATAAAGATGTGTCCAGTAGCTTGGACTTCTGTATTTGAAATCATCAACCCTCTAATTCTGGGGAAGTCTGGCCCAGGGCTTTGGCCAAAGGGGTACACAGCTATTTCCATGTTTACTAGTTTCCCATCGAAAGCCTCCTCTCTCCTTCATGGGAACCTGTCAAGATGGGTCCTATTCCTGCCTAAACCAGACAGGGCTGTCTGCTGGGCTCTCTGGGCTATTTACGGTCTTTTGCTTTGTTTCAGGTTTTCAGCACCTTTATTCAAATCCTCTCTTCCTGGCCCCGTGAGGCAGTATTTAAGCAATTCTTCTTTTTCAATCAATCAACAAATCTCTCTTGAGGTCTAATTGAAAGGAATTCTCCACCTCTGCCCAATGCTGCTGATTAGTAATGCCTGTGGCTTGGCTTCCTAAGACCAAATTCTTGGATTTTAATGACTTTTTAAGGTCTTCTCTTTTTTTTTTAATGAAAATTGTATCTAGCAAGGGGCAATTTTAAAATGCTAAGAAAAGACTTTAGAGGAGGTGAGATAGATTTTTCACTGTAGATTGAGTTAATTTTGCCTATTTGTATTCCTAGTGATACGTCTTAATGTGGTCTGTTTTATTTTAGTACAGCACATGGAAATTCTATGACCTGAAAATGGACGAGTGGACAGGAAGAGCCCATCAGTAAGAGCTGGCTCTCAATTATTCCTGGCGAGGGAGAATTACTTTCAGAGGTTGCAAACCAGAGGCCCCGTGGCCATCCACCAAAGTATTAGGTTAGGCCAACAAAGTATTTCTAAAAACATGAATTGGTTTTCATTATCACAGATTTAGGATAATTCATAGAGAAACATTTCCCCCAGCTTTTCTTGCAAATCAGTCCATCTGGCAACAGTGGGCCCCATTTGGACTGGCAGCCATGAAATAGGAGCGGGGGCCCCTTCCTATGGGGCAAAGGCCCTTCATTTAGTCCCCAGTATCCTCCCAGGTAACCCCACTCTTTGGTGCCCTGCTGACCCCTGGCTGCCTTTGAGTGTGCAACCGCTCCTCGATTTCAGAGCTACTTGGAATCCCCCCGTTGCTCTCCTCTTCATCATTGATGACAAAACTCTCCTTCTTAATGCTGCTTTATAGGCACTTGCGTGCTGTCTGCGAGCTCAGACCTTCACGATCAACTTGGAGTCAAAGGTTTCTCGGGAGGGAATATCTAGGAAGATCAGGAGGAGACCCCTCTCCATTCACTGAAGGAGGGAGACGACTTTTGTTTCCTCTTCCTGCCCACTGGCTGTGAAGATAATAATGGGCGAAAGGAACCTGAGATGGGAGGCCAGGGGAAAAGAGAAAGAAAAAAAGGCAGGAGTGTAACAAATCCTAAATGCATCTTGAGCAGTTGAGTTGCACAGGACACCGTGAGAATGTCACAGAAAATCTTTCCAGTGATTTGAACACTAGGTGTTCCAGTCTAAGCAGTACACAAAGTGGTCCAGATAGTTTGCCCCCCCGGGAACTTAGGCCTCTAGCGAGGTCTCTCACCTAAGTGACAAAACATGTCTGTGGTTGGCTGAGGGCCATGGGCTCGAGATCCATGAGAGAGGGGATGTCCCCAGCCTCTTCCAGAAGCCAGTATACTCTAGTTTAGGGATAAGGAGTGAGCCCTTCTCAGGAAAGTAGAATCTAAAGGGGGAGACAGAGCCCTGTCCGTGACCCCTCCCCATTCCTTTGGCCTTTGAGATATGATCTGGGAAGCACAGGTGATTTTGCATTTGTGAGTTCTTCCAGCGTCCAGGTCCCTTCCCTCCAGGGGGGTCCCCCAATGCAGTGTGGATTGGCAAAACTGGCTGAATGATGACCAAATCAAACCCGAGAACTCTCTCGGCGTTAAGGGCTTCCAGCCCTTAGCATCTATAAAAGCAAACAAGATAAAGTTACACTCAAAATAGGAACGGTAGGGAAAAAGGTCTCCTAGGGTTCACCATAAAAATCAAATTACTCCCAGGACCTTGGTGACTGTTAACTGACTGGAGTCCTTGTATCACACAGCCATGACTCTGCGAGAGTCTTTCCCACAGTTCTGACATTTTGTTGTCTGTGCATCCGGGCACACACAGACCCCCTGGGCCCACATCATGTGCAGTACTGACACCCCACAGTCGGTGACAAATGAGATGACACCAGACTGTTGCTTTGTCTCTCTCAGCAAAACTAAACTCCTTTGATGAATCTCCCTGACGGTAGCCCCAGCCCAGCTGTGTACTAAAGGGGTGCTAAAATTTTGTGGGCTGCCTACAAGTTACTTCTCTGAGTATCTCATAGTGCACACCTGACCTCCTGTCATGTCTGCTTGATCGTTTTAAATGTATACTCACGTGCTCAGTGGTAATGAAGGAGCAATGATTTCTTGGTAATTCGTTTTGTCATGTGTTTTCCTTTCTTCTCTGCGAATGTGCCCCCAAAGGCAGGGCCAGAATTGCGCTTACCAAGAAGTCAGGATCGAGAGAGGCTGCAGGCTGCAAGTGAACAGTTTCTCCATCCTATCTTCATCTTTCATCCATGATAGAGCGTCCAATAGGGCTGTAAAAGCCATCGTGGCAGGGGCTGCTAGGGAATTACCGAACCTGCTTCTACTTCCTCCTATGCTTACGTGGCCGACCGCAGTTTTCAACCTCCATTGAAATTAAGTGGTTGTGTCACTGAGATCAGGTCCAGGAAACATGAATGACAGCAACTTGTACCCTTCCTAGCCTATTACACCTCTCCCCTGAGGCTCACAGTGCTAACTGACCCTTCATCCGGTTAGGACAGGAATGACCACTAGAGTTGCCTAAAGCAAATGCTGAGCAACAAGATGGAAAGAGTCTGGGCCCCCGGGTCCTTATGGGGAGAGGAGCTTCCCAGTCAGGAGCAATCTCACATGGCTAAGAAATAAACTGCCTTTTAATTAAACCATTGAGATTCTTAGGCTCTTGTGATAGAATAGTTAGCATTACTTTGAACAATACAGTTATTAACCTGAGATTTTCCAAAGAAAGAGATGGATAAATAAGCTTGGGAACAATCTGTAGGCGCTGGAGAATGGAGTTTGTGAAGATAGAGAAGGAAAAAGAGTGACAATCTTCGATCTAGGTTTTCATGTGGTGCAGAAAAACAATGTCTAGTGTAGATCAGTCAGAGCCCACCTTGTATTCTCCAAATATGAAATGCTTGTAGCCTGGAGAGACTGACATCTCTCCAGGCAACCAGGCACCAGCAGAACTTGGGAACTGTCAGAGGTCCAGGTTGTAAAAGTCTTGGAAGAGCTTGCAGCTGGCACAGTGTGGGGCATGGAGTCTGTAATTAGGACTATCTCTGAATTGCAACCTTTACCCATTCTAGGGTGGAAGCACTAGAAAGTTTTTGGATGTTGGACATTTTAATTACAGAGTAGGAAGAAGGAAAACATACACTATAGAAAATAAAGATGTTGGGGTATATTGGCCATAATATTCTTAGAAAAGTTGGAGGAAAATCCTGTTTTCACAAAGCTCTCGACAGGTTCCTCGCTTAACGGGAGGAGACTATGGGTAGGAAAGAAGTAGAGACCAGAATTACCCTGACATTCCATCATATTATTGTGGAACATTCCTCAAGTCTTTCCTGAATAATTGGATCTCCTTATAGTTAGATAAATTTGCAGCCCTGAGATGGGAAGGAATTGGCAAGAATGCTTTTCCAGAGGTTGCTGTGCTCTTGGGAGACAGTATTTATGGGAATAGTCACCCTGCATGTGGTAGCATCTCTTTGGGGTCACATGGGCCCTTTGCTGTTCTCAGTCCCAGATACAGAAAACGAAGACACAAAGGCAAATACTTCCACTTTCGAATACTGGCTGGGAAAATAATCTTTATTCCAAAAAACATTATCTTTTGGTTAAAGTTTAATCATATTATAGATATATATGGAGTGAATATATATATGTATATATAATTTTTAAAAAATTCAAATGGCTAAGCAAAATATTCTCAAAATTTCACAGAAGCTTTGAAGACAAAAGATGAAAATTGACTCTAAAATTTCTCATAGATTCAGGAGTTTTGTACTCTGGAAAAAAACAAAAACAGAAACAGGCTCTTTTGATCCTGAGGAGACCATTAGTTATATTCTCTTTTTACTGTGTAAATTTTTGTTGTTGTTTGTACTGGGGATTGAACCCAGGGGCACTCTACCTCCGAGCTTCATCCCCAGCCCTTTTTGATTTTTGATTTTTGAAACAGGGTCTTACCAAGATGCTGAGGCTCTCGTTAAGTTGCTGAGGCTAGCCTGGAACCTGTGATCTTTCTGTCTCAGTCTCCCAAGGACTACAAATTGCCTTTAATTAGCTCACTTCTCTGCCCGGGAGAGAACCTTACCTATGCCACCTTCCAAAGCCAGGCAGCCAGATGGGAGGTGTAGCTCCATCCACCTTTCCATTTTTTCTTACCATAAACTGTGTATCTCTATTTTCCTCGTTAACAGTGAGGCACATTCAACGGAGCAGATCACAATTTACATGATTTCAACTATGTATCCCTCATATGAATTTAATATTTAAATCCTACTAGTATAGGACTTGTGTGTTTTAACAAACATATCACTGCGTATGTTTCTGTGTGTTCTGAGTCTTATCATAATCTGGTGAAGGGTTAATGTGCTGTAATGAACATGCCCTTTTTATGTTGAGTTGCGTGTGCTATGTGACATGTGGCATTTACTCTGCTATGGTTCCTTTTCCTGGGGGCACAAATGCTTGCTTATGAGAATTCCTGACTTATTCCATAAAAAAAAAGTAGAGTATTGCCCCACATACTGAAATGTTGAGTGTTCTGGCAAATTTAGGCACAGTTGGTGGCATGGTAGAGAAAACCGAAAGCCAATATCAGTAAGGAATTAAAGGTTGGTAGAAAGAAGTGAATCTATGGAATTACTGTCATAAGCAATGTGTATATATGAGATTATACTAACAGCATTCTCAGTGCTACATGTGGGGGGGGAGGTGGGGGGGAGGGACACCAAGAGCTGTGTGCATGTATGTTAACACCAAACTAATACTCATTGTGATGTGAGACTACAGTGCACCAATAAAAACATAAAAAAGAAAGAAAAATAAATAAATAAATAAATAAAATAAAGGTTGGTAGAATTCTCTTGACCTTATGACAGGCATCATATTCCTCTGCAACCTGGAAAAACAGACCAATAATAGAATGAGGTGACGCTAATGCAGAGAGATGATTATTTGGAGATTGGCTATAATCATACCAGTAATGCATCAAGGCTTCTCGGGGAAGTGGTAGGTATAGAAGGTTCTTTCCATATTTGTCCACAGACTGTCCTACAGCAGGTTTTAAGAGCTGCCCCTGGGCCAGCAGCAGCAGCAACGGCATCACCAGGAAGGTAAATTCTCAGGCCCATCCCAGACCTGCCGAATCGGAAACTGTAGGGGCGGGTGCTCAGTCTGTCCTGCAACCAGCTTCTGGGGGTTCTGATGTGGGCTAACGTTGGAGAATCACAGTGCCACTGTGAGTCTCAAGTTGGAGGCACACCCTCACTGTTCTTGTAGACAGCCCCGGTCTTGCTGGCCCCACACAGCATCAGCCTCTTTACACTGTGACCCATTCTAGTGATTTCCAAGGACAATTTCAACCGGAGTGAACTTTCACCTTACTGTGATCACTCTGAACCCAGGACGGATCCTACTCCACTTGCCCCACCCCCATCTCGCTGTTCTAGCTTCCAATCAAGAACGCCCCTGCCGTGCTAGCCCAGGACACACGCCCTGCCATACGATCAAGATCCATTTACCGCCACATTCCCGTCAAACTCCATGATCTACAACACGGAGGATTTTCAAAGGGTTCAAATGTTCTTTTTCTACTTTTCAGAGTGCTTTAAAACACAAATTTTCCCCAAAGCGATTCCCCTGGACTTGGGATGAGTATCCTGCCTCAGACTGGGTAGGATTGAAGGGTTCTTGTTTTGCTCTGAGCCTCGAGGTCCCAGGAGAGAGACCAATCTAAGAGTCCTGTTCAAGTCCAAAGATAACACAGAGGAGACATTTTTCTGGACTCTGTGGAAATAAATGCTCATAGTATAGATCAGGAAGATGCCTGGGAACCCTGTTAGTTTGCTGAGGTGGAAGACAAGGGGGATTTGTGCTTAACACTGTTTTTTTATGTCAGGGTCTCCTGATGTGTGGAAACACAGTCCACTCTGATGGGTTTAGCCGCACTCCACTGGAAGAAATGTGAGGACTGAGAACTGATGAGGAGGAGGAGGAGGAAGAGGAGAGACAGAGAGGGAGAGAGAGAGACAGAGAGAGAGAGAGAGAGAGACAGAGAGAGACAGAGAGAGAGAGAGAGAGAAAGAGCTATAGCTTGTAGAGTGTTGAACGATACAACCTGCCTGGCCCCTGATGTCACACACAGCTATTACACTTGGTAACCGCCATCCAATGCTGGACGGTCACTCCACAGGGATCGAGAAAGGGCCACCCATACAAAGGTCTCCGGCTGGCCCCTTCTTTATGTCCCCTACCCAACAAGAAACCAATAGCAGCAAAAGATTTACGATTTGGTGAGCAAAAGATAGATGGCTTCAGTTTCTGGATGCTTTAAGAACAATTTTTTTGTACATCATCTGGTTAAAATTGATCGCTCTATTGACTTTTGTATGGGATGGGGCCAAACTAATGACGTTAGGTAATCAATGTGAAAAGGCTGTGCATGAAGAATTAAAACCCACAACGATGGACTTCTGTGACCACAGGCTCCTCCTAGCGAGAAATAAATGAGGGCCGGTCACACTCAAAGAAGGCTGCACCAAGAGCCACCCCCGTGGCTCTCTGGGAAGACTCAATTATAGACCTGTCCGAGAAGCCTGCCTCAGAAAGTAAGCCCTGGGCCAGGCAGACGTCTTTGCATGAAGATTCTGAGCGCTCTCTCCATGGTGGCGTTTCCTGCCTGCTGAACCTACCTTCTATTTCTAAGAAATAGCTCCCGGGGTGCTGCTGTTTGTTACAATTAGCTCCGACTCTCAGCCTTTCCTGTGCAAGCCAGTGGGAAGGCCCAGGCTCAGAGAAACCCACCGAGAGGAGTGGAGCATCGCTGACCACACTCGTTCCCTGGCTCCTAACCTATGTCTGGGCCACCAGCCTCCCTATGTAACGCCGAACATCCCAGGGCATCTGGATCTATAGGACCTCCTCTCCCCGCCCCACCCCTCAATTCCCAGAAAACATGTGCAGAATAATACAAGGGCATTAAATTAGACCTCATTACCTCGCCAGTTGGGCTGTCCGGCTCTCCCGCACATAATAATGAGGTCTGATTTATTGTGATCATTATTCAGGCATTACAGGTCACTAAATAACACGCTCTGCCTACACATGTCTTCGGAGCTAATAAATATCCTGAGAGAAGCATTCTTGAGGGCGTGAGTCTCAGGTTGGGATCGGTAACGCCAGGCTCATTAATTGTGCGAAGGCACTTCATCTGTTGCTCCAACATCTTGGGAACAGAAATGGGAAAAGCCTAATGAACGACCTTGGGGGGCAGGGAGGGAGGACAGGGGAGACACTGATGAAGGTGGGCACACTTGAGGATGGAGCAGAGCCTAGGCGGACCCCGGGCCGTCCACCGTGGTGTCAACTCCACAGCACCTCATGCAAAGACCCCCGGGAGCTGGGCTCTGCGTTCCTCCCCTGCCACCTTGTGTACTCCCAACATAGTATTCGGAAGATCCCCATCTTTTCCCGCGCCCTCTTTCTCACCTCCGGGCCTTTGCACGTGCTCTTGCCCTCTGCCTGGAATGTGGTACCCCATCCCCATCTCCTTCGGGAGACTCAGTTTAGATGTCACCTCCCCCCCAAAGCCTTCTGTGACCTCACAGGTCCAAGTGTTTGCTTTGGCGCAGTGTGTCGCGCGGCACCGTTTTGAATGACTTGTCTGCACTCTCTGCCAGACCTCGAGGACCTCCAGGGCTCATTGCTCTCTGGGTCCCCAATGCCTAGCGCAGCACCGGGGACATCTGCTTGGTGAACGAAAATTAAACACCTACGTGGAAGGGAAGAAGGGTGCCGAATCAAACGCCACGAATGCGGTAGTGGTGGTGGAGGAGGGTGGTTGCTTTTAGACCTGGCCATCTCTACTCAGGGAGAAGAGCCTCCGAGTCGCCCTGCACGCGCTTTCCTGAACCTCATTATCCAGACATACATCACACTGGAAACTTCTGGAAGCAAGGAAATAAGATTTGAGAAATCTTGTATCCCTCAGGGCCTACGATGGTTCTTATTATTTTTTTAAATTTAAATTTTTTTTGGCAGTACTGGGGATTGAACCCAGGGGCATTCTACCTCCAAGCTACATCCCCAGCCCTATTTTTTATTCTTTATTTTGAAACAGGGTCTTGCTATGTTGCTGAGGATCTTGCTAAGTTGCTGAGGCTGGCTTCAAATCTGCTATTCTCCTGCCTCAGCCTCCCAAGTACTGGGATTACAGGAGTGTGCCACCACGCCCGGCTCTAGTAGGTATTCTTTAACTGTTGGATTACACTACGGGCACTTGTAACTAGGCTTTCTGCTCCCCAGAAGCTGGGCCACTGTGAGGGGAGACTGGTTTGTGGCTGAAGAGATTGAGGCTTCTTTTGGGGATGTCCCTAGGTAGAGCTTTGCTAGTGGACAGGGTTAACTCTCTCCAGAACCCTGGCTGTAGCAGGTGGACACTGTCATGTTTGGCTATGTGCTTTCCTTGCATAATTTCAAATCATAGAATATTGACGTTTCAGCTTTGAACATAATACAATTACAAGAAAATGACAGCGTCCATGGATAGTTGTGAGTCCTATTTTGATAATATCCACATTTAATTTTTTTGGAATTGCAATATATATATGTTTAAAGACCTATTTGCCTTATGGAAGACACCAGGGATTAGAAAATAGGATTAAAAATAATCCTTTGTTCCTAACTCATAATGTGGTGTGTAACTGGTAAATACTAAGTAAATCTGACCATATAGCTGCATTATTTATAGGAGTAATTTAGGATTATTTGTTTCATAGAAAATTTGTTGGAATGCTTTGAAAATTACTGAAATTAAATGAAATCAGGCTCCTTGAATTATCCATGAGCACAGCTTCACATAATCAATACTTTAGCCATTCTGGGATGACATTATATCTCAAGACTGTTTTCTAACTTAATAAGATTAGAAATAATAAACTGATATTATTTCTGTGTGAATTGGGGCCTCTGACCTGGTAATTTAATGCCTTCATTATTGCACAAGAAGAACACTGGGAGATCCACTGAGACCCACATACCCACAACCACATTCTGTCCAAGTGATAGCCCGATTCTTCTTGCCCTCTTTGGATGGTGGCTTATGTGCGATTGAAGAATATTCTTAACTTATTTTTAAAACACTCTGAGCATTCTTTTCAGGGAGAGAAGGGCATATATTTAAAATGGAGAATTTTTATTGATTCAATAACAGAGGCCAGTGGAAAATAAGATGACCTAACCCTAAGTTGTGTTGTTCCAGATATTTCCATCCTGGCCAAGATGTGAGCTCTATCATGGAGCCATCGAGAGAGTTTGTTTTTGTCCGGCCCAGGCTCCATGAGACTTGTGGTTTGTGCTACTTTTTACTGCTATCTGGGAGAAAAGGAAGGAAAGGATGTTAATATCTGAAAGTGCTATGGGGCCTGAGGGCTGAATTCCTGTCCCATTTTCTCATGAGTTCTGTTGCTGCCCCTTCTGAGTTAAGGAGTCTCTTGAATCTGCCCAAATTAAAGCACTTTCTCATGGACCTTTGCCATTGCCTGCCTGGCTCAAGGGGAATTTCCTGCTCTGCTTAAAATATGTCAGGCCCACAGCTCTGCTCAGGAGATTTGTCTGAGCCCCTTTGTGAGGGCTCTTCCCAGAAAGCCACCTGCGGTGAGAAACCAATGGATGATTTGATTCCCAAGGCCACAAACCAGACTCCAAACTGGAAAATGCAATGAAGTGTATGCTGATGTCCCATACAAAGCTCGTCCAGGTGGGAAGGACAGGGCAAAAAGAAACTGAAATCTCTCTGGGGGGATGGAAATGACTTGCCCACTTTGTCTCTTGACTGTGGGTGACACGTAGAAACAGCTCTGACCTTAGGAAGCTCTGCTTAAGGTTATGTGGAAGAGGTGACTTGGGCCCAGTTGGCTTTGGACAATGCCACCATGATCACACTGGCAGCCCACAGCACTTCAGCTGCTAATGCGAGTATCATCTCATCCGTCATCTTATTTCTCCTCAAGTAGACCACAGTTGTTAGAAGTGGGCATTATCGAGCCGGGCATGGTGGCGCATGCTTGTAATCCCAGTACTTTGGGAGGCAGAGACCACAGGATCCAGGTACGCGGCCAGCCTCAGCTCTCTCTCTCCCTCTCTCTCTCTCTCTCTCTTTACCTAGTGAGGCCCTTCGCAACTTCGTGAGACCCGGTTTCAAAATAAAGTATAAAAAAATAAGGCCGGGGGTGTAGCGCGGAGGTAGAACGACCCTGGGTTCGATCCCCGGTACTGCAAAAAAAAAAAAAAAAAAAGAAGTGGGCATTATCAACCCACACTTAGATACTTGATGATGGAGATCCAAAGATGGCGGCGAGGAAGAAAGCTACAGATCTCAACTCCTCCACAGGTTGCAGTCAAAGAAGTGGGAGGAGCGCTTGGTGCGACAATGATGTCCCCAAATGTCACCCAGCTGGAAGGGGTGGAGCTGGGCCTTAACTTCAGGTGCTCTATCCTGACGGTCATGTTCTCATCACTAGGGACTCTGTGTCACTTGACCACGCCAGAGAGAGGCAGGAAATGATGGAGAATGGACAATGCTACCTCAGAATCGGTCACTTTCCAGGGGAAACATTTTAGCTTATTCTATCTCTTTATCACACAATTGACCCCAGTGCTATAGAAGGAGGCAGAGTGTTTTCAAAATATTGCCAAGAGGGAGCTAGTTATCAGTCAGAGACAGCACTTGCTTCTGGCCACCTCCACGGAGCCTCTAGACGTCCTTGGAAATGCCCGTGTTGGGTGAGCTCAGAGCAGTAAGGACAGATCTGGGCTGGGGTGTGTTTTCGAGAGGCCCAGGGATATTTTTGCCATGAGAATTGGATTATATAGTAGGGGAGGTGCTCGGTTAGTTAGTTGTTCCATTGCAACATCTCCTCGAAGGTAATAGATTCCACTGAAGAACAATGAACTAACTACCTCTGGATTCATCATGAGGGACTCGCGATGCCACGCGCCCATGGAAGACTCATAATTAACCCTCTTGCAAGGGGCACGGACATGGAGATTTGAATGGTAAGGATGACTGTTGCTGACATTTGTGGAGTGCTTCCTGTGAGGCAGACACTCTTCTAAATCCTTTATGTACCATCTAAGCTCCTTGCACTCTGTATGGTACTGTACAACTTATTTCTGCTTATATCCCATTGGCTGGAACGAGTCACATGGTTTAACTTTAGCTGTAAGGGAATGATTGGTGCCTGGATAAAACTCCAGGCATTATGTTATTAAAATAAATAGAAATTAGCCAGGCACAGTGGCATACGCCGGTAATCCCGGTATTTGGGAGGCTGAGACAAGAGGATTGGAGGTTTGAGGCCAGCCTTAGCAACTTAGCAAGACCCTCAGCAACTTAGCAAAACTCTGTTTCAAAATAAAAAATGAAATAGGGGTGGGGGTGTAGCTCAGAGGTAGAATGCCCCTGGGTTCAATCCCTAGTACCAGATAAATAAATAAATAAATAAATAAATAAATAAATGTAAATAGAAAGAAAGAACACAACTAAAGGGATGGTGAACCTCTCTGCCCACCACCTGGGCAAATGAACTTATTCTTGGGGTGCCCCCCGCAAAAAAAGGGGTCTTTCTTGTTTTCTGCTCCATCTAAATTTTTTTCTAGATTCTAGAAGATGAATGTAGTGAAAGCTGATTCTACAGAGGTTCTTTATTTCACTAAGGAAGGCACTCTGAATATATAAAAGATGGAAGAATGAGAGAGGGGAGACGAACCAACTTAAGCATTGCTTCTTCTGTGACCCTTCCTTCTTTGGGCAGAACCAGTACTTTTTGTTCATGAAACACTCACAGCCCTTTGCTTGAAGTTACAGAAGTTGTTCGTTGGTTCACTTGACAAGAATTTATGAAAAACCCATAATGTACCAGGCCCTGGGTCTACAAAGATAAACAACATGGACAAGGTTTGTTCTCCAAGAGTTTATGCTCTATTTGGTGTAGACAGTGGTAAACAGTTGAGTAAGTGAACAGGTTATTTCAAAAGTTGATAGACACTAAGAAATGTGTATACATTATTACACATAAATATGTATTATATATGTTATGTTTTATATATATATATATAATGACTCCAAACTCAGTAGCTTAATATCAAGCATTTACTTATCTTTCTTAGAAGTTACATAATTTGGAGGCCCAGCTCAAAATGAAAATGTGGGGCTCCTCGTTTAAAAAGAATTAACAATTCCAAAACAGTAGCAGGAGAGCACTGAGCCATGCATCAAACCCTTCTCAGCGGGGAGCCTCCTGCTCCTTGAACCTGTGTGCACGGTAAGTACCCACGAAGCCGGCCCTGCTTGCAGGGTGTGGGCTGGGGGCTCTGCTCTACTCTCTGCATTGTCTTCACATGTGCTTCATGTGTTTCTACGTTTTCCACGGGGCATGGCATCTCATGACAGGTCACGGGGCACAAAGGGCATGCCAGCTTGCTCCAGAACACACCGAAGCTCCGCTAACAGTCTTTTGGCCAAAGGAGGCGCATAGCCAATTTCAAGGTCAAGGGGTGGAGAAGCGCATACATCCCACCAAGACGCCATGGCAAGTGTGTGGATACAAAATTCTATTGAGGAGTTGAATGAAGAGTTGAGAGAAATGAGCCTGGTGGGCATGGGGCAGTGCGACGGGGAACAGTAAGAAGGGAAGCGGCATGTTTTCGTAAAGAATGGAAGTAACGTGTGTTTGTTTACATTATCGAAATATCACTCAGGCAATTGTGGGGAGAATGAATGATAAAGAGCAAGAGTAGAAACGGGGAGGCCGGGCGTGGTGGCGCACGCTTGTAATCCCAGTACTTGGGAGGCTGAGACCGGAGGATCCAGGTTCGCGGCCAGCCTCAGCTACTTAGTGAGGCCCTCTGCAACTTAGTGAGACCCTGTTTCAAAATAAAGAATAAAAAATAGGGCTGGGGGTGTAGCCTGGAGGTAGAATGCCCCTGCGTTCAATCCCCAGTACCGCAAAAAAAGAAAGAAGTAAACGCAGTAGCATCTGCTGCTGGCTTGGATAAGGGGGTCAGTGGAAGCGATGAATGTTGAGAGGATTCCGGTTTTTTATTTGAGGAACAGGACGAATAGTAGCACCATTGATTGGGGGGAGGAGAGAGAGAGGAGGTTAATTAATGGGAGAGGAGACTAACTAGGGGGAAGTAGAAATGAACTAGTTTTCAGCCAAAAGGAAAAGACTAGGTTTTATTTCTCTCTAGATTCCTAGAGGCGTGTACTGTGCCTGGTACACAGTAGGTACTGGGTAAATCAGCCGAGGAGGGAAGAAGCAGATGCTTAGTATAGTAAGTGACATCCACGGCCATTCATTCATTCAAATAAATCGAGATCTATATATTGATCAAAGCCCCAGTAATCATTGAATCCATTAACACTTATTAATCACCTACTATCTATAAGGCCAAGTACTAGATGCTGGTAAATAGAAATGGTTGCAGCGCCTGACCTCAAGGAGCTGATGGGCTAGGGGAAGAATCAGAGAAGACCCAAGATGATGGTAGGGCGTATGATGAAGAGTGCACAAAAGTCTGTGACGGGAAAGGCCCTAGCGCAGCCTCCTGGGGAGAGTCCCAACGATTGTTCCCCGAGAAACTGAGGCTTAAACTGAATCTTTAAGGAAAGTGGAAGTTAGCCTCAAGAAAAGGCTGGGAATAGTGTTGTGGGCACAGGAAGAGCATGTGGGGAGACACAGAGACTTGTCTAAGGCGACACAGTGGGGAAGCGCGAGGAACCGAGGCTCGGGAATGCAGCGTGCGCTTGGAGAAGCCACGGCCAGACCACGGGGGGCTTAGCGCTCGTGCCCCGTGTGCTTGGACAACACTCAGCTGTGAGGATTGTGAGTAGGCAAGTGACACAGCTGACGATTTGGGAAGATGCTTCTTAGAGCAAGATGGTGGATGGATTGGAGTTGGAAGGGCCTGGAGACAGAGATACTGTCAGGAGCTCTCAGAAGAATATGGATGAAAGATACGGGGAAGGTGACTGGTGTGAATGCCGTCTAGAGCTGTGAGTCACAGGGGTGCTGGCTGTGGGGGATGAGGGAGAGGGGGCATTGGGGAGGACTTCCATGTTTCTGGCTTGGGTGGCTGGATGGAGAGGGAGGTGGCCGTTTAAAGTGGTGGAGATGGCAGCGGGGAGAGGGCGCGGCCTGCGGAAGCTCACGGGCCAGGGCCCACGTGTGCTAGGCCTGCACGTATCCTCAGCTCCTCCTGGAGCCCGTGTGGGGTGGAGGCGGCCTCCGTGGGTCCCCTTCTCCTGCACTTGGACCATGCAGAGAGGTGGCCTTTGAAATCCAGCAGATCTGGTTAGTATTTCCTCCTTCCCTCTGTGCAACCGACTGGAAGGTGGGCTGGAGGGGATTTTTGCCCTGTGTGATTACATAGTGGTCTGGGAGGTGGCGCTCTGGGGCCATGACAGAGACTCCCAGTGGACACGCTGGCCCTGGCGCTCCCTGTGGCACGCGTTCTTTGCAGGGGTTGGGGGAAGCTGACCTGCTCATGGTACGTTTGGCAACATCTGTCTCTGCACCAGTAACCAACACCCAGTTATGGCAACCCTAAACCATCTCAGACACGTCTGTCATGCCCTCGAGGGCAGGTGTCTGAGAACAACTTTTGTCCTTCCTTGGCCTGTCTCGGCTACAGTAAGAATACTACTAATAATAGTAACGTTAATAAATATAACTAAGCTGGGTATGGTGGTACACGCCTGTAATCCCAGTACTTGGGAGGCAGAGACAGGAGGATCGCAGGTTCGAGACCAGTCTCAGCAACTTAGTGAGACCCTATTTAAAAAAAAAAAAACAACTTAAAAGGTTTAGGGGTGTCGCTCAGAGGTTCAATCTCCAGTGCCACGAAATAAATAAATAAATAAATCTAAACACATATTGAATGTTCCTAAGGATTTGACTTAAATTGTCTAACTTCAAGAAAATTAATGCTATGTGGAGGGTTCTGTTTGGTTCTATCATATGGTAGACGAAACGGGGGCAACGGCCTTACCACTCTGCTGCTGAGTGTCAGGGGCTTCTTTGCCACTGTGTTTTAGGTGAACGTCAACTCCACCCTCTAGAGACCTTAGGCAGCTGCCCAGTAATTACCCCTGTATTCCATGGGAAAATCGACATCAGATCCCTGAACATTTATTGTATTTTATAAACACTTACTGCACCCCAGGTGCTAAGACAAGCAATCCGGCGGCAGAGTCCCCTCTCACCCCACACGCTACCCGGTGCCTGGTGGCAGCCGGGGCCCACCTGCTGCTGGGTTTGGGGGAACATCCGAGTGCCATGAAAGTCAGGGCAGAGGTAGCAGGTGGGCCTCTGGGTCACAGTCATGAGGCAGGACGTTAGAGTTCATCGAGGAGCATTTGAATCCCTTCCCGGCTGCCCCGACTCCCCATACCCAAAGGATCCCAGCGAGCTGAGTCACATCTGTGGGATCCCCATGGGCTGGGCAGCTATGGTTCTAATTCCAACCCTTTGCTCTTCAGCCCAGATAATGACGAGGCCACCCCTCATTACTGCGTCACCAGGCAGCTCTTTGTGACTCAGGAGGCAACTCTTTCTCACCTCTATGGGGAGGATAAAGAAAAGCCCAGAAAGTTCCACTGGGGTCTGTTTTCAGCTAAATTGGTCCTGAGAACAGAGACGAGGCAGGAAGCGGGAAGGGAGACACACAGGTACTGGCTCAGGCAGACTGGACAGAAAGACAGACGTGGCAGGCCGCAGCCATCACTGGCCAGCGACCACAGGACTCATCTAACATCAGGAGAAGCAAAACATTCCCAGCACAGCCCCGAAAGGGCAGGACAAGGCGATGACAGGAGACTGGCAATGACCATGTCAAAGCAGCCCGAGGGCTCCCTCCCCGCTCGGGGTGACCCGGGGAGGGAACTTCAACATTGACCTGATCTGTGATCCCTAACGAAGGCAAACTTTCAGCAGGCTGAAAAAAGACATTTTCAGATTGCTGTGGCAGTTCTTTGCAGATGTCCACACCCTGCCCAGGTCCGTGGGGGGTTCAACTGTCCTAGGATAAAACCCAGAGGTGGCATCTGTTAGCTTGCTGGCGCCAGCCCCGCAGGAAGCAGGAAGAGTCAACAATCTCTGAGGTTGACGGGGTGCGGTGGCGCACGCCTGTAATCCCAGTGACTCTGGAGCCTGTGGCAGGAAGATCAAAAGTTCAAGGCCAGCCTGGGCAACTTAGTGAGACCCTGTCTCAAAAGACAAAACAAGCTGGGGGTTGTAGCTCAGTGGTAGAGCACCCCTGGGTTCAATCCCCATGACCACAACAAACAAACAAACAAACAAACAAACAAATCCTACAACAATCTGTGAGGTCATTTCTGTTTGGAGATGCTCAATGTGGTTTCTAGAAAGGTCTGAAGAGATGTGGGTAAATAGCGAGGCATCATGGGCTGGTTCGTTGTGTCCCCTGGAGCCTCCCAGGGCTGGTGTCGGGGGAAGGTTACACACAAACACTGAGTCTGGCTCTCCGGGATGCCCAAGCAATTTTTTTTAAATCACTCACCCAACAACTGTGCATCAAGAAAGGGTCTGTTTAAGATAGTAAACTGGGGAGGAGGTGGGATAGTGGGACAGTGGGAAGGTTAGTAGATAAGGAATATAAAAATGACGGTGGGGCTCAGTGGTGCACGCCTGTAATCCCAGTACTTGGGAGGCGGAGACAGGAGAATTACAGGTGTGAGGCCAGCCTCAGCAACTTAGCAAGGCCCTCAGCAACTTAGCGAGACCCTGTTTCAAAATAGAAAATAAAAAGGGCTGAGTGTGTAGCTCAGAGATAGAATGCCCCTGGTTCAGCCGAGCGTGGAGGTACACACTTGTAATCCCAGTACTTGGGAGGCTGAGACAGGAGGATCATAAGTTCGTGGCCAGCTTCGGCAACTTGTGAGGCCCTCTGCAACTTAGTGAGACCCTGTTTCCAAATAAAAGAATGAAATTGGGTTGGGGGTGTAGCTTGGAGGTAGAATGCCCGTGGGTTTAGTCCCCAGTACCACACACACACACACACACACAAAAGAATGCCCCTGGTTCAATCCCCAGTACCACTGAATAAATAGATAAGTAGAAGAATGGCACCGCTGTGGCTCTGTCACAGTGGTCTGAACACCAACCCTTACACTTGTCCATGATTCTCCTCTGCTGTTTATCACGCACAGGACACCGGCAGCTAAGGGAGTGAGGCTTTTCTGGAAGTAGAACTATTCCCTCCGATAATCGCTCATGGGGACAGGCAGTTACCCTTAAAGGATGCCCCACCCGGCTGATGTTCATGGGCATCCGCTTGAGCGGGGAAGGAAGGCAAGGGAACCGAGGAGCGTGTCTCCTTAGGAGACAAGGCGTCGTCTCCATGGACACTGTGCTGCCCAAGTCACTCTCCCACGTGTCGATGACCTCATTGGATGATCTCATCCTCGTTCTGAGAGGAGCAGGGCCTGTGAAATCATCCTTACAGAGATGGGGATGATGGTGAAATGCACCATCTATTGGAGTCCTGTAATGTGCTGCGCTCTGGGCCCCGGGTTTCCGCAACGACTGCCTGTTTCCTGCTCACAGCAAGCCTGGGTTGGATGTTCCTTTTTCTCCATTTTGCTGAGCAGGAGAACGAGGCTGAAAGAATGATTTCCTCAAGGCTGGGTAGCTAGTTAGCACCCACGGCAGGATTTGAACCCAGGTCTGGCTGACTCCAAGCCCTGGCCCAGAAGCACTGAAATTGGTCCACAAGGTATTCGTGATCTGCCGCAGGTACACAGCCAGCCAAAGCAGGGGCCGTGTCCTGCCTCCCGCTCCAGGTCCTCCCCGCTGCCCACACTTGGCCTCCAAGTGGGTGGCTTCCAGCTTTCTCATCCCGCCCATCTGCCCCTCTGCCCCCTCTGCCCAGACGCAGCTTCCTTTCTGTGCACACTAATGAGCTCTCTAAGCCCTGACGGGGCCTGGGGTGCCGGACTTCAGGGCCGCGCTGGGAGTTAGCAGGGCGCACAGGCGTCTCCTGCTTGTTTTGGGAAGGTACCAATTCTGGACCACCCAAACTGCTCCTTAGCCAGAGCTCGCTTGCTTGGGAACTCTGACATGGAATTGGCAGCTTTCCTGGTCCTCCTGATAACTCCCCTGGGTCAACCGCTCAAGTACCATAAGCTTCTCACAGCACCAAGACCAGCGCTGCTGGGCTCCCGACACGGCCCCGGCCCTGGGACGTCCAGGTTCCCGCGCCCAGAGAAAAGACGGCTGCCCACCCGCGTTGCGACAGCAGTGCCCGTTTCTTCCCTCCTGGTTTGCTTTAGTCTCAGCCTGTACCGATGTTTACCAGGATTGCCCACCTCCCTGGCAATGCCGAGGCTTCTCAACCTGGGTGATTTTGACATTTGGGGATGGAAAATTCCTTGCCGTTGGGCCGTCCTGTGCATTGTAGGGTGTCGAGCAGCATCCCTGGCCTCCACCATTACAGGCTAGTTCCATCCTCCCTCGCTGATCGTGCCAACCCAAGTGTCTCCAGATGTGCTAAATGAAGCTGGGGGAGGAGGGCAATATTACTGATTGAGAACCATTGCTCTAGGCCCAAGGTTTTAGTTTGTTTTTGCTACTGGAGGCTGAACCCCAGGGCATTCTGCCTCTGAGCTATACCCAGCATTATTTTTTATCTTGAGACAGGGTCTCGCTAAGTTGCCGAGGGTCTGTTTATGTGGCTGAGGCTGGCTTTGAACCTGCGATCCTCCTGTCTCAACCTCCCAAGAACTGGGATTATAGGCATGCACCACCACCTGTCTAGGTTCTTAATCAATACATTTAAAAGTTCTTTTTTGTTTTAGCCGTGTGTAGTGGTGCACACTTGTAATACCAGTACTTGGGAGGCTGAGACAGGAAGACCTCAGGTTTGAAGCCAGCCTTAGCAACATAGCGAGACGCTGTTTCAAAATTTAAAAGGGGGGGGGAGGGACCGATGGTGTGACTAGGAGGTAGAATGCCCCTGGGTTCCATCCCCAGCCCCCCCCCACCAATCCTTTTTTATAGAAAATCTCAAGCACTGATAAAAGTAGAAAGAAGGAGTCACGAACCATGTGTCTACCACTCTTCTTCAATAATTATTGAGATCTTGTCAATTTCATTTCATCTACGTATTATCATTTATTTCATCTACTTATTTCTTCCACTCTATCTACCACCTACTATGTTTTTTCTGTGCTAATTTAAAGAAAGTCTCAGGTACCATGTCATTTCACTCATACACATTTAAGTGTTTACCCCTGAAAGGTAAGTATTTACCTGCGAAGGACTTAAAAACACATTGCCAAACCACGCGCAGTGGCATGTGCCTGTAATTTCAGTTACTGGGGAGGCTGAGGCAGGAGAATCACAAGTTCAAGGCCAGTTTTGGCAACTTAGGGAGAACCTTTCTCCCTCCCCACCAAACAAAAGGCTGGGGATGTAGCTCAGTGGTAGAGCACCCCTGGGTTCAATCTTTAATACCACACAAACAAACAAACAAAAAAAACACACATGGTCACATACCGTTACATCTAATAAGAATTCCTTAATATGATCTCCTACTCTGCCCATATTCGGACTTCCATGGCTATCTTACATCACAGACATTTTTGTGTGTGGGTTTGTTGAAATCAGGCACATATAGGGCCAGGACATGCACTTATATTTCTTTTAATCTACCTTTTTCATGTCATTTATTTGCATAAATAATAAATCTTTTTTTTTTTTTTGCGGTACCGGGGATTGAACGTAGGGGCGTTCTACCTCCGCGCTACGCCCCCGGCCCTATTTTTTATACTTTATTTTGAAACCGGGTCTCACGAAGTTGCGGAGGGCCTCACTAAGGAGAGAGAAAGAGAGAGAGAGAGAGAGAGACAGGGAGAGAGAGAGTGAGAGAGCTGAGGCTGGCCGCGAACCCGGATCCTCCGGTCTCCGCCTCCCAAAGTACTGGGATTACAAGCGTGCCCCACCACGCCCGGCTAATAAATCTTTTTAATTACTGAAGTGAGAGGTGGTGAGGCACATTTCAAGGCAAAGCATGGATTTTCTGAAAGTAGGTATAAAATGATCTTTCCTAGCCGGGTGTGGTGGTGCTACACTTGTAATCCCAGTACTTGGGAGGCTGAGACAGGAGGATCGCAGGTTCTCAGCCAGCCTCAGCTATGTAGGCCCTCCCCGACTTAGTGAGACCCTGTTTCAAAATAAAGAATAAAACACCAGGCTGGGGGTGTAGCTTGGAGGTAAAATCCCCAGTACCACAAAAAAAAAAAGATGTTTCCTGAAGATAATTTGTCATTCATTAAGATCTGCCCAGAATCGCCATTGATACATTAACTGCCTAAAACACTACTTATAAGTAACTTCATTTTACCTTTAAGTATATTTGTAATGCTCAAAACTTAAATTCAACACACCAAATTTCAAGAGAATAATGCTATGTATAACTTGGAGAAGAAATGTGAAACTTCCACTGTCGCTCTCTCTAATTGGCTCTGTGAGCCAAAGTCAAGTGACACGGAAAGCCATCCCCTGTTGATGTCGCTCGCTTCTCTATTGATCAACAAGTTCAGATCCTTAAAGCAATTGCTTAGCCGGTAGTTCTCTTCATCAGAAGCGTCCTCACGTTTAAGCATATATTTCCAGACTTCAGATAATGACTTTCTTCTTTTGTGTTTACCAAATTATTTCTACAGCAAAATAAGAATACAATTTATTTCCTCTGCAAAAGTAACCTCAGGGTGATAGAAAAAATTCCTGTATCTATCACGTCACATTGTTGTTTGCTTGTTGAAGCCGTGACTTGTTTTCTTCTCTGGAGATGTTTGCTTTCCTTATGACATAGGAGGCATTTGGAGATATATTATGTATGCGTTTGCTCTATGCACATATTCCGGCCCTTGGGTGGGAATCCAGTGTTCATGGGGGAATGTGGCGTTTGATTGAAAGCCAGCGAACCTGGTCCTTTTCCAACAGTTACAGTTCACAGTTCTGCTTGAAGCAAAAGCCTCCAACTGTGGACAATGTGCCTTCCTTGAGAACCTGAGACAAGTTGCTGGTTAATGTCTCTGAAACAGCCTGTTAAGACTGTTACTACAAATTAGAGTCTGGATCATTCCGAAACCCAAATAGACTTCTTTCATCTTCCAGATGGCCGTCTGATTGGGAGCTGGGCAGGATCACGTTTCAGGTTGTGACTTAATGATTCAGGACAATATTTATGGTTATTACTTGACAGAGGGCAGTGGGGAAAATTAAAGCCCAGCCCCATACTTCATTTATGACAAGGAACAAATTCATGGCAGGGCTGGAGATTAGAGATGGCATCTCCGAGCTCCAGGCACAGTTCTGAGAAGACCCACTTGACCAGGTACAGCTAGGTTGGCAAGTCTGGGCTTCAAACCCTCAGTCAACACATTACTTTTGGAAACAATCAAGTAATTCTCTAATAGGAAATCTTGAGCAAGATATAGCTATGACTGAGAGATTTCAGAGGAGACAAATAATACAATTATGTTCCTTGCTGGTATGATGACTACATGCAGCTGAAATATTATGTTTGGGGGCATATTTTTTACTTTATTATTAGAGTTGGTAATATCAAAAGGAGAAAAAATAATTATGCCTGCCAGTTATGGGCATTTTGTTTATGTAGTGTGTAATTTCTGCATTAACTTTTCTTTCTAAAACATGTTCTCTGTGATATAATATTTATCTCTTGCATTACTCAGAATTTTAGGAATTCTGTAATTGGGTGCTTACAGGGAAGAGAAAGCAAGATAGGGAAGATGAGACATGGAAAGGGGTAAATAAAGCTCGAGTCAGTTAATGAAAGTGTAGATTGTCTAGAAGAAAAGCCAGCAGAAAGTTTATCTTGCTTCATTAATCCTCTGCTCACTCTGTGAAATGAGAATGCACATATTGTTCTGGGGAAAAAAAAACAGAAAACTAAACCATATGCCATTAATACATCTGACCAACTGTGACATTTTTTAAATAAGGTTTTAACTGGTTTTATTACACCAACTGTGTAATTTCAAAATGACTCCACCATCTATTATATCTATTATAAACAAGTACTTTGTTGAACCAAGCCAATAATAACCTTCACAGCCCGAGAAGGTTGGGATTTGAGAGAATCAGATCCTCTGTTTAGATAAGGGGAAAGAGATTCTTCGGCTAGAAATAGAAAAAAATAGAATATTATTTTTAAAAGAGGATATTAAACGGAACACACTATTCCCAATAGCTTGATCTCTTCTGTTGTGTGTAGGAGTGGCATGGTGCCTACACTTCCCAACCTCCTACCTGAGCACCATCTTGGTTCTAGCATGCGCAGTGTGTCCCTGGTTTCTCAGCTTCAAAAGAGACAGCGAAGCAGGTCTGTGTGAATATCACCCGGGTGCCTGCTCAGGGGGGATTTGATTTTGTTCTCCTCGTGGAGGTGTTCAATGTGAACGAGGCTGACAGCCAAAGCCCCTGGCTCATCACTTAATGAGCAAAGCCGGGTAACTTTGGGCTGGCTCCTGAGGAATCACTGGTGGACGGGCCTATACCTGGCTTTGGTGGACAAGCGTGGGCTTTCGAGAAGATAACGTTCGGTTCACACCCTGTCCCCATCCTCTTTGTGACCAGAGGAAATGAATCCTCTCTGCCTCCAACTTCATCTGCAAAATGGGAATAATAAACCCGGTTTCACAGATGTGAAAAGGATGAAACGAAACAGCAGGCTCGAGATGTGGAAAAACACTCTGTGATTAAAGGTTTACCTTGATTTCTGCAAAGGCAAAACCATCCCGTGGGGACCTTGTGCCCTCTGTGCACAAACCACACAGTTTCAATGGGAGCCATAAACCCAAGGCTATGGACCAGGGTTCACAGATTGCCCTTGCCCTGTGCTAAGCCCTTCTCCGTGGCTCCGTTCTCTGCGTCTGAATCCACCACGAATTTGCAATGTCATCACATTTAGTCTTGTGACACTCCTTAGGTTGTCCTCCTATTCTGTGGGAGTCACAGAATGTTGTCAAACTGAAATTTACCCAGTTTATCTCTTGGGCCAAAGCTTCTACTTTACTGGGGAGGTCTCAGAATTCCAGGAGGTGATGTGACTTACTAAGGATAGGAGGGAAGAACATACTAAATAATGCCAGTCGGGGGCACGTGATCTTGACTTCCAGGCCAGACTTGCCTCTAGTTTGAGAGATTGGCCCTATCTCTCTTAGAGCACATTTTATAAAAGTTGGCCTGGGGGCTCATCAGGGATTTTAGTCTCCAAAGCCAAGGAGGAGAGGGGTCTCTTCCCAGGACTGCCAGGTGACCCTGCACGGTGACGGCAGGAAGTATTGACCTGTACGTCAGACACTGAAGTGGTCTCCCTCCACCCTCAGCACGGAGAAACCGAGCTCTGTGTGTTTATGGAAAACCCAGGGCCCCACGCATCTATAGGTGACTTACTAAGCCAGCTTGTGGCTGACCTGGACTTCTTGCTGTGCAGGCCAGTACTTTTTTATTTTTTTTGGCGGTACCAGGGGTTGAACCCAGGGGCGTTCTACCTCTGAGCTACACCCCCGGCCCTATTTTTTATACTTTATTTTGAAACCAGGTCTCACGAAGTTGCGGAGGGCCTCACTAAGTAGCCGAGGCTGGCTGCGAACCCGGATCCTCCGGTCTCCGCCTCCCAAGTACTGGGATTACAAGCGTGCGCCACCATGCCCGGCTAGGCCAGTACTTTTTACCACCTGAGTCTTACGCTGTTATGCAACTTCAGCATGTACACATTCTATACCTACCCATGCCTCTACCAAGCACATGCGTGCACGCACACACCAGCCTCAGATGGAAAGTTCCATGTAGGTGCACGGGCTCCCAGGCTGTCCAGCATTTTAAGGAGGTAATTGACAAATACCTGCTCAACTGAGTCAGGGATGGGGTGATTTCTGGACATGTCAGCAAAGAAACATGCTATCGAGTAGCCTCCCCTTCAATTTTACAGACATATTGATCTGAAAAGCAATACAGATAAAATTTTCATGTAGGCAGAGGCATTTTATCCTGAGCCAACGCCACAGCCTTCCTTCCCCGGGGGCTCAGCCGTCCAGGTGACCGTAGGAATCGAGGTGTCTGAATCGGTGCATGCCTGGAAAGGTTTCTCACAGCAGAAAGAACAGGGCCTCATTTGGGGCTTTTCTGCACCTTGTAATGAACAGGATCTATTTAGGACAGACCAACTCTGTCCCCCACTGCCGGTAAGCAGCGTCTCCTAACCTGGTTGATTTTCAGATGTGCCAGTGGTGGACAAAGGCTCACAACCAAGCAGTGAGCACTGCAGAGATTCCGGGGGGAGCGGCTGCAGGCGGGCGCAGGCCAGTTGGTCAATTAGGGGAGACGTGAAACAGATGACGGCTGACACCGGCTGGAGGAGCCCGAGGGTTTTCAAATACATATTGGATTCCGTTTTCTCCAAAGGTCAGCTTTAATCAAGTTCCCAATGTAAATATTACCAATATAAACCAAGTAATGGAGGTTAAACGGCTGCTCTCGAGGTCAGTGACTCTTGGTCAGGCTGGAAGATTTCACATGCAGTGGGCCAGTCGGAATGTACCTGGAGGGCCTCAGTGCCCCCCGTGAAACTTGAGCCCGCCCTGCCTCGCCTGGCTGCAGATGGAGTGCAGACTGGTGCAGAGCGCGGCAGCCTGGCTTTGCTTTCCAGCTTCGTGGTCGGAAACCAGATGCCTGGGGCCCCGGGTTTTTCATGAACGCACAGAGCCGGGTTTCTCTGTGCTGAGGGTGGAGGGGGACCACACCAATGTCTTATGCACAGATCAATACTTTCCAACATCACTATGCAGGGTCACCTGGCAGTCCTGGGAGGAGACCTCTCTCCTCCTTGGCTGTGGAGGCTAAAGTCCCTGATGAGCCCCCAGGTCAACTTTTATAAGATGTGCTCTAAGAGATAGGGCCACTCTATCAGACTAGAGGCGAGCTTGGAGCCTGGCCTGGAGTCATGACCGTGTGCTCCTGATACTATTTTTTTTTTTTTTTTGCGGTCCTGGGGATTGAACCCAGGGGCATTCTACCTCTGAGCTACACCCTCGGCCCTATTTTTTATTCTTTATTTTGAAACAGGGTCTCACTAAGTTGCGGAGGGCCTCACTAAGTAGCTGAGGCTGGCCGCGAACCCCGATCCTCTGGTGTCAGCTTCCCAAGTACTGGGATTACAAGCGTGCGCCACCACACCCGGTGATCATGTGCTCCTGGTTGGCATTTTTGAGTATGTTCTTCCCTCTTCCTGCCCTTTTGCTCTTGTTTAGTGCTGTGGAGCCACCAGTCCACAG